>JAHXMU010000160.1:0-31848 GCA_019455685.1 Philornis downsi
TGGGCAACCCTGTATAGGTATTCTTCTCCGAACCTAAGTTCCAACTATATTCTTCACCATGCTTTTGACAAACTTAACTCTGAGAATGACAATGAACTGCATCGTCACTCCAATTCGGGTACCTCCCTCTATACAAATGGACCGATTTGTGGAAATTTTTGCTTTCCTCCATTAAAGTCTAATTCGTTCACTGCAATAACTTAAATGTTTATTAGTTACATCAAATTGTAGCGTGAGAAAATCGACCGGATAACATCGTATTTTCTGGAACTTTTCACACAATTTATCTAATTTATCTCATATATTCCTGGATTTATATTTTTCAGTCAGTTATACTCGTACAGGGTTAAGCGTTTTTCGTTTTCAAGTAAAGTTAAATAAAACACACATAAAACTATGATTTCGATAAAATTTCTATTTCATTATAATGCTTGAACCCTGCCATTATCTACGAAACACAATTTCGGGATTGGTTGCAGCAGTGGATCTTTTTGAGGTAGTTTTCGGAAAAATACGGCCCAATGACTCCTCCAGACCATAATGCGCACCAAACAGTCACTTTTTCCGGATGCAATGGCTTTTCCACAATCGCTTCTGGATTTTCCGAGCCCTACATGAGAGAATGTTACTTGTTGACGTTACCATAGAGTGAGAAATGAGCTTCATCGCTGAAGAGAGTTTTATTCGATTGGAAGCCCACGTTTGAATCACCATTTTGCAGTAATATGATAATAAGGGTTCGTAAATGGCAAACCAATCACTTAATAAATAACACTTCAGATGGCAGGTATTTAACAGTTGACAGCCTTGCCATACTGGCGGTTTTGAAACCACTAAATGGATAATCCTGCTAAATTTAGTACAATTTTGCAAAAAAACTTAGTTCTGCAGATGAAAACGGACCGCTTTGCCGATATTCTTAAGGTATTTCTTATATAAAGTAACCGATTTGACAAAAACCTATGAATTTTCTACAATTTCTATGCAGTAGATTTAATGTTATAAATAATAGTTAATAATTAAATTCAATTGCTTCGTTAATTTAAAACACTTGTTGATAAGAACCTAGAATTTTGGATGAAGGAGAGTAGATAAGCCAGTTTACCTGTCTAAAATTTCTTTGGTGGCTTTGATCTTCTTGTTACATTTTCAAAGCATAACCACTAAATTACTCATCCTATACATTGTTTTCCATCTCATTATGAATGTTTGGAATATTTGGAGTTGGGGCGTGTGACTTTCTTCATGGGAAAATAAAGTTCATCATATGACTCTGGACGAACACACCGAAAGACCTGTCTAGTACCATTTACTCCCAATAAAAAAAGACAAAAGAAACTACCCACCAGTGGAAATACAGCAATAAAATAGTTCACAATTAAACAATGAAGCAACATAGCTATTGCTTAACAATTAAGCTATAATTTATTGCTGACAGTGGTTTATTATTTAATGTGGCATTTTTAAAAATGTTATAACATTTTGTCGCAACACCAGACAAAACGCCTACCACCTTAGATGGTATTTTTGAAGTTTTAGCGACTTGTTTGGCTTCAAACTATTTATTTCTCTAATTTGTAAATTAAAACAAAATTTATAATTATCATAAAACAATAGGACAGGCACAAAGTTCACCGACTCATCTGTAATGGAAAATGCATCAATGTGACATAAATTTATTAACTACATCATGGCGTTGGAAACACTGAATGATGGCATCTGAGACAAATATCATTTGTTTTTCCATATAAGCACTAGTTTTGGAGATGTTATGCAATGAGTGTTCAATAGATTTTACGATTTAATTAGAAAGATTTGAGTTTTCAAATGTTACAACTGTTTTTGATTAGTATCTCAGCAAAATAGACCAACCAAATATGTGAAAAAGATCCGATACTTGCGATCAAGAAGCAGTGAAAATTTAGATAATCACCGATGAATTTCATTGTGGCTTGTCATAGGGTGGATGCTGTTGTTTTTGACACCATTTCTGTACATTTTCGACAGATCTCATAAATCAAGGAAAAGCTAAGATTTTTGTGCAAATTTATATAGGCTATAGAAAAAAATTGATCAAAGAAGAACACAACAATCTTGGGAACAGGAAAAAGTCGCTGGGTGCCAAATCTAGTGAATACGGTGGCTGAGGCATGATAACGGTGTTGTTTTTGACCAAATAGTCTCTCACAAGCAAAGATGAGTGGGCAGGTGCATTATCGTGATGCAAAAGCCATGAATTTTTTTTCCATAATTCCGGGCGTTTTTTTCGTATTGCTTCACGCAAACGGCCCGTAACTTCAAGATAATACTCCTTATCTACCTTCCGACCTTGTGGTAAGAACTCCTGATGCACTACGCCATGGTAATTGAAGAAAACAGTAAGCAAAATCTTGACATTTGATCGAACTTGGCGTACTTTTTTTGATCTTGGCTCTCCAGGACTCTTCCATTGGGACGATTGGGTTTTGGTTTCGATATCATAACCATGACCATATGCCCATGATTTGTCACCAGTTATGACCCTTTCAAGCAAATCTGGATCATCGTTGACGTCATTCAACAATTCCTGAGCGATGCTCATGCGACGTTGGTTTTGGTCAAAATTCAGCAATTTTGGAACGAATTTCGCTGGCACACACTTCATGCCCAAAATTTTCGAAAAAATTGCATGGCATGAGCCAATCGATATGCCGACATCATCAGCAACTTCTCTAATTGGGATTCGACGTTTCTCCATAACAATTTTCTTCACTTTCTCAACATTTTCATCAGTTGTTGATATGCTGGGGCGTCCAGAGCGAGCGTCGTCATTCACATCTTCTCGACCTTCTGTGAAAAGCTTGTACCACTTGTAAACATTTTTTTGACTCAGAACACTCTCACCGTATGCCACTGCCAACACTTCAAGTGTTTTTGAGCACTTAATACCATTTTTTTATACAAAATTTGATGCAACTTCTTTGATTCATTTTTTCGGTAGCAGAAAATCGCTGAAAACGCAAAACACTTGTCTTATTTATGCCTCTCACAAGCAAACATGAATAAAACCGTCAACATATCTTCGAGACGAAAGTCGAATATACGTAGCCCGCGAAATTTGAAAATTCACCTTATTTTTTGAACACACCTCGTATATAAGTATTATCTTACGAAATATTTTTTTCTTGGTTCGAATTGATATGCATATCATATCAATTTACAATAGCATAACGTTGCTAAGTGAACTTTAGTGGGAAACAAATTTCAATACAGCTTCAAATAGTTGTAAATGTATGTCCTTAAGAGAGCCTCTAAAGAAGGTCCAAATATGCTCATATAGCATTCGTTGAAACCATGAAAATACTATTATTTGGGAATGACTTCCTCCTTTTTTTTGGCTGACTATAATAACTCTCGGCTTATAATGCTCGTTTCTCAATACCAAATGAAGAGTCCCAATATGAAGTAAATTTTTCTCCAATTGGAATCTCAATCTCAATAACAATTGCTCTTTACTTAATATCGACAGAAATATTTATATTTTCCCATACAAAGTGGAAGTTTTCATTTTCATTGGATCTTTTCCCAATATGATTCGAAAAGCTCTCAATTTCAAAGTCGTTGAAGAAATAAAAAAATATTAAGAATTAAATAATTTCTGTCAAATCCTGCAGGAACAGTACTGAATAAATACCACCACTCTATATCGCTTTATCGTGTGTTTAGCAATTTGTATATGAAACCAATATTCCGAAATATTTCATAGTTAATTTTCGCCTATGCAATGTTGTTTAAGGTAATATTACAGCATTTAAAGCCTAACTGGGTAGAATCAAAATATTACTTTATATTCTAACGAAGGGAGCACAGAATCCACGGAGATTTTACGTGAATCTTGCCATGAACGCCTTACTCACGGTGTGATAATTACACTGGACATATTCCAATGGGATTGCCAACGTCCCTCAGGAATTGTAAAGTTAACTTGGGCTATCTAGGAGATAGTTTTCGGGAGAAAACTATCGCAACTGTCAGCCTTTTCTTTCAGCCAAAGAAAGAAAAAATACATGTTGTTTAGTATTTCTATTTGAGCCATCAAAGGTAAACGATCTGAGTAAATTTGTAAACATGGAAAAATTGGTCACCGTTATGTAATTTTATCTGATGTAATATTTCCATTTAAAAGGTCTCAAGTCCAACCAATATTAATGCCGAACTAGATTCTACTATGGAGGAGACTGCTTCTTCGTTTACGACTGTAAAATATTGGGTAGCAGGATTAAAACGAGGCCGTACGAGCTGCCAAAACGAACACCGTAGTGGTCGACTAATTGAGGTGTCCACGCCAGACACAGTTAAGAAAATCCACAAAATGGTATTGGATGATCACCGGCTGAAGGTGAGTGAGCTAGCTGAAATGATTGGAATTTCGAAAAGTGCTATACATCGTACATTGGCCGAAGATTTAAAAATGAGAATGTAGTGCGCAAGATGGGTGCCGCGCTTGCTTGTAATAGAGTAAAAACAGCGCCGTGAAGATGTTTCAGTAGAGTGCCTGACAATGTTTCACCACAATAAAGCCGAGTTTTTGAGTCGATTTATAACTAGGGATGAAACACGGGTCCCCCACTTCATGTCTGAGACAAAGGAACAGTCAAAGCAGTGGACTGGCATGGGAGAATCATATCAAAAAAAAGGCTTCATCTGCAGACAAGATCATGGCGTCTGTTTTTTCTATAATGCGCATTGGATTATTTTTATTGATTATCTTCAGGAAGGAAAACCCGTTAATGGGGAATATTATGCTAATTTATTGCAGCGTTTAGGCTATGAAATTGTGCAAAAAAGGACGTATTTGGGAACAAGGAAGTGTCGTTTCATCAAGGCAATGCTCCAGTTCACACATCCACTATTGCGATGGTCAAAATTAATGAATTAAAGTTCGAATTTCGTGTTTCCTTGTTGCCCCTTATTTAACTGCCTTGAACTATTTTCTATTTCCAAACTTGAAAACATGGCTCGGTAGTAAACAATTTGCCAACAATGAAGAGGTGGCTTCTGCGATTTATGGCTATTTTAAGGAGTTTGAGAGTTTTTACTATAAACGGGGTATATCGCTGAAAAAAGTGAATCGAGCTGAAAGGAGATTATGTTGAAAAATAAAGAAAATTTTTCCCAACTTTTTTGTGTCTTCTTTGTAGGGTCGCCTAGTTTTGGGACCATTATTTCTTCGGGAAAGGTATACAAATTTAAATCGATTGTTGGAATTAGTTGCTCAGTTATCGCGCAAATATTTCAATTTGGTAAATATTTGTTTCCATTGTAAATGTTAAGCTTTGTTTACATTATAAGTCTGCAAATAAGTTTATCCGCCTGGTATCCTCTTGACGAAGCCAGCAATTTTTTTAATTTGTTTCGTTTTTTTTTGCCGTTGGAAATGATTTTCTGTTTTTTTTTTTTTGTCGATCTTTCTTCTGGTAGAAGTTATTTTTTTGCTAAAATACTTAAAATTGTATTTGAAAATTGCTGCTAGAAAGCTACTATACTACTTCGGTTGTAACGTCCCTCTCCTTCTTCCCATATTGTATTTATTGTCCCCTACCCATATCCATCAACAAGCACAATGGATGATTGGATGACATTAAATAGTATTTTCGCTTGCCGTACATACTCCAAATATAACTGCATAAGTTAATGCTGGAATTTATTTCCTGTCTTATCAATCACAAACTCATTAACCTAATTAACGACCTAATTAACATGACTTTCCTCTCCTGACACAATCAGTTAGGTAATTTAAATACTATTGAACTGAATAATCTGAATGTCTGTGGTTGGTTTATATTGTAAAAATTGAAAAATCTGTTACTCTATTCCATTGCATAACAAATTTACAAAGATCCTACATTCAATTTTAATTTTCTGCAACAACATCTAACATCTAACTGAAATAGTCCAATATGTACTATGCATGTTCCAAACATTCGCTGTTTTAATTGTATCACAAAAAGGTCAGCAATCTCTTACGTTGTAATACTAAGACCGATCATTAAAGTGAAAAGTGAATGTACGAAAACTCTTTACTGCCGTTTTGGCCGTCAATTGACTGGATTAGCAGCACACCAATATCGGTAGTGGTAGCAAAAAGCCGCAAATGCCGCACTTGCATATGCGATGCATATGGATGTGCATATCATATGCATTGTGATTTTTATGCAATTATTAAAAACCAAATATGAACTTTATTTGAACCTTATGGTAGCCCTCTTATTAAGCACACGTATGACGTACTTGTGCAAGGAGAACGTCAATAAAAAGTACATACGTTTGTAGTCATTTTAAACGAAATCTCGGTCAGGCAATTTGACATTCCATTGGACAGACTTTTTATTTCTAATGGCAACAAATATTGGCAAGTTCTTCGCTAAACACAAATGGTAACATTTTCATCAACAAAAGAAAAAATATACTTGTTGCTTGTCTAGACTCATGCCAATGATATCACTGTTGAAGGAAACAAGAGGTCACTGAGGTCTTCTCAACTTTTAAGAAGTGTAGCGTTCCATTCGCAGCCGGTCACTGGTCAACATACTTATTTCAGTTGCTGCAAAAATATAATTGTTTATCTATTATAAACCGCAAATACAACAACATTTCTAGCGCTTCGATTTTCTGGACTCCTTCTCCAATGCGTCGTGCCAAGTTCTAACAATATTTCAGTAAACTAGCCCTTCCAACTGTGTCTTGGTTATCGTATTCAGCTCATAACCGCATCGATGTAGATATACGATTCATACAACTGCAATGCCCTCTGTTAACGACGATGGATCCTTGTATTTTGCAACGCATTTTTCTTACGAAGACCTCCAGAAGTGTCACAATTCAGGACTCCGTACTGTACAGCTAGGTAGGTAGGGCAGGTAATGCCTAGTACAACCCAACAATCCCTTGTACAGGGCTATCCATTCAGTGGTTTCAAAACCGCCGGTCTGGCAAGGCTGTCAGCTATTAAATATCTGTCATCTGAAGTGTTATTTATTTAGCGAAAGGTTTGTCATTTACGTATATAGATCGTTAAACAACCGAAGAACGCGTAAACATATTTAAAACTTACTACAAAAGTGGTGATCCAAACATGGGCACTTTTCGTGCATTACGGAGCGATTATGGTCGTCATAATCGACCTTCTGTGCAACTAATTGGCAACTTTATAAAGACATTTTAAGGGACTGGAAGCGTTACAGATTTGGCAGGCCTGTGCATCATGGCAATATACGCACTGTCGAAAATATCGCTTGTATTAGTGAAAGTGTGAAGGTGTGGCAGTACGAACGTATGATAACCCACTTTTGTTGGCCTGCAATTGAAGATTATAACTGGACGATACGTGATTTCAAAAGGACGCTGCCAAGAGCCACACAACGCGACCGATTTTGGCTTTATTGCACGAGAAGTTTCTAGAAACCGGAATTTTACATTTGTTGCGACGTTAATTGGCCAGCAAGATAATGCAATTTGACGTCGTTACACTTTTTTTTTTAGACTACGTCAAAAGCCGTGTTTGCGCGGATAATAGTTAAAGGATCTTTTTTTATTTTATATAAAAAAAAATATTTCTTTATTTATTTTAATTTATTTATAAGTTTTTGTTAAATACATCACTTAATTGCACTAAATTGATTAACTTTAACTTTACTACTTAATTCATTAATTTTTATTATACAGATGCACTCTTAACTTTTACTAAACAACTGAACACTGCTTACCAATTGAGAAGATTTTTTACATTAAAAAAAAATGTCATTCTTAGTATTTTCGTTATGCCTGTGAATTAATTATTTTGGTAAACAATTCTGTGGAATTGTTTGCCACTTTTACAAAATAAAGGAAACGTAAAGAAATTTGAACTTGCAAAAAACGCAATTGTTAATTGGTGAATAATTCGATGGAATTGTTTACCAACTAAAATTATTGATAAATTTAAATAAAAATTATTAAAATGCAATTTAATCAATTTTTGCATATGCGCCAGTATAAAAAAAATTAGGGTGCCACTAATTTATATTATAAGAAAATAGGGTGGTTTTAAATTATATTGGTTGGTGTAACATAGAGATTAAGTGTCACTATAACAGATAATCTTCAAAATTTGGAGTATTTGAAAACCAACTTTCGTTAAGTTAAGTTTCGTTAGCCGAGATTCCGACCGAAATGTGCGAAAAAGTGGTCGAAAATTATCTCAAAAGGATCCACTGCTGCAACTAATCCAGAGGTGGTCATTTCAATGGCATTGTATTGCGTACATAATGGCAAAGTGCAAGCATTATAATGAAAAAAAAGTTTCATCGAAATCATAGCTTTACGTGCGTGTTATTTAGCTTTACTTTTGAACCCGGATAACCTGTTACAACTCAACAATTCCTTGTACGATATTTCGATAACTATCGCTACTAGAAAAACTCAAACATATCTTACTGTATCCTGTATATCCTTTAACAGGTGCACGGAACTATTGATTCGTTGCACGAATTTCCCACCACAACCTTATCCACTGTAATACCGCATCGCAAACAAGAACGCTTCCCTCCTCTAAACCAATAACTTTCCCTTATAACTTACATCTTATAAATTATTTATAACTTACAGTTTTTACTATACTCAGTTCTGCAAATAAAAATGATATGAATTGACTTCACTTAAAGTGCTCATATACGAATTAGTCGATTTGACGAAAATTATTTATATCAATCAACTATAGAAAAACCTACAATTTCGAAAAGGACAGTAAGTTATAAATAATTTATAAGTTATTAGTTGTAATACTTAAAATCAATAAGTTTTAATTGTGCTGCTTTCATTGTGCTTTAATTCGCAACATTTGTCGACAAGAACATAACGATTTACGAGACCCATTCTGGGCTTTTTTCGCACCATTGAAAAAGGACGTTGTTTGAAGCTACGCGTAAATCAGTTCTCCTAAACTTCTGTACTGAATTTCTGTAAACAATCGACCTAAATAATGGCAATAATATAACACCCAGAAGGAAGTATTTAAAGTAGCAAGTATTTTTTAGATCAAATGCGTTTCATGACTTTTTATGCCGGTCGAACTCTGTTCGTTATTCTGGCTAGATGGCTGTTGAATACGCTAACTGCGGTAAATCTTTATGAAACTTTTTAAAACATAGCAGAGCCTAATGCCATAAATGGGCTACATCGGTCCATCCTTTCTGGTACTTCCAATACAAATTGACTTCCGATACAATTTCCGTCCTGTAACTCCTCATCCATAACCAGCAGCAGCACAAGTTTTAAAATCGCCCGATTAATACAGGGTGTCCGTCGGGAAGGTATACTAATTTGTTTGTTTATAATCTTTAATTAAAAAAAAGAGAATGGATCTTATATTGATAAACGATTTATTTAATGTCGGCAATTATGTATGGAATACAATACCAGATAAATGTCCGGCTCTGTTAGCCTCACAAATGCGAGCTCTTTTGAGCACATTTTTCATTACATTCTCACACATTTCACGCGGTTTTCATTAATTTCATCACGAATATTTTATTTGAGTTGCTCAAGCGTTTCTGTTTGCATAAACCTTACTTTTCAGATGTCCCCACAAAAAGAAGTCCGGAGCAGTCAAATCAGGCTACCGTGGAGGCCAATCAACATCATCATTTCTTGAAATAACTTGTTGTGGAAAGTGGTCTCGCAGTAATTCCATTGTAATCCTGGCTGTATGAGATGTGGCACCGTCTTGCTGATACCACATGTTAATCAAGCCTAAAGCATGCAGTTGTGCCGTCAAAAAGTTTTCAATCATATCACGATATCGCTCCCCATTGACAGTTACCGTTACGTTTTCACTTTCAACAAAATAAGATCCAAAGATTCCTCCTGACCACATTGCACACCAGTTTGCCACTTTTAATAGATGCTGATGAGGTGAGTGATGAATAATTTGAGGGGTTTTCATTGCCCAGAACTGACTATTCTGTTTATTTACATATCCATTCCAATGAAAATGTGCCCGTCACTCATTATGCATTTTTCATGAAAATCGGGGTTGTCATGGGCGAGCTGTAACATCCTATTGGCATTGGTACGGCGGCGTAAATGGTCTTGTGGAAGAAGCTTTTGTGTCAATTGAAACTTAAATGAAAACAAACGCAAATCCTTGTTCAAAATTGTGGCCAAAGTTGTTCTTTGAAAACCAAGCTCCTGAGCACGGCGTCGAATTGAAGTTGATGCATTGTTTTGAACACTTTCTTGAGCAGCAGTAATGCAGTAATTCAGCCGATCTTGCAGTACGTTGTGGTCCATGCTTGGCCCTATCAGCTACAGACCTTCTTTCTTCGATATCATTCACTACACGATAAATAGTGCGTCGTTGTTTCTCCCAAAAATTTTACGTAACTTTCTCATCGTCACAGTAATTGATGATGAGTTTTAACGATTGAAACACGTTGGTTTATCGAATATTTTTCCATAATAAATTTACCACGTCTCTACTTCACGACTGCCAAATATGAACTGTCAAGACTAATGTTTACCGAAATGGCGGCAAAACAAAGTAGTATACCTTCCCGACAGACACCCTATACGAACAAATCTTTTCAAGTAAGAGTAGTTATGCAGTTCAACAAACCTCCAAATACATTAAAAAAAATTTGCAAAAAACTTACAAAAAGAGACATCTTGAGTATTTTAATGATATTGTTCATCAATAATTATCCACTAATTAACTATTTATTAATTTATTTATTTTTTGGTAATGCCGTCAGATAGTACGCAGTCCGCATTTTTTTTTTTATTCTAAACGGGGAAATTATTATCGTTAAATTTTCTTTTTTCTTGTAGATTACTTGTGTAGTATTAAATAAATTTAAAAAAAAATGCTGGTATTTATTAAATTTTCTCATTTAATTTATTATTAAACTTTTTATTATATGATGGAGCAGCTGTAAATCTCAAATAAAGTTGTTATTGGGACGAAAAACATACAAATTGAAAAATTCTAATAAGAGAACAAGACTGCCATTGTAAATCATACATTTCTGCTATTAATACACACAACATGTTTATAACATTAGTAATGTAACATTTTATAATGTATTTGTTATTGAATTATGGAGAAGATATTTTGTAATTTAATCAAGTCGGCCTTAAGGCTTAAAATCGCAATGCTGAACAAAAATAAAATTAAAATTAAATTAAAATATACGTTGTGGTTTAGGCGCTACTTTCTGGCTGTTACATTTTTGGCCGTATCAAATGATACATATCTATATCCCTAGGGGTGAAGATATAAAGACTGAAGTTTATTTAGACAAGGATTTACATATTCTTCTTACTCAAAACATTGTATATACGTATATAATAGATTTTCCTTGTCCGACATACTCTCCTTATTCAACTTTTCCAACATATTCTCCTCATCTAAATGCTTTACTTATCCAACAGGTTTGGTTTTGAAGAAATCAATAAATTGGTTAATTAGTTCTGCCTTCATGGACCGAAGAGCTCGCTACTTTGAAATTTACTTAAAGAATCCCACTTTGTACCTAAGTAATAATAATAGTGGATAAACAAGAATAACACAAACTTTTTTTTTTGACGCTGACTGTATGTGCACAAACTTTCAATAAAGAACACAAGCGGAAGTACCTTAAGAGGAAAGAAGTTGACCACCAAGCCACAAACACTTGAGTGTTGAAGCATAAAAAATCCAACTGTGGTCGGACAATCAACACAATGGTTTCAATTAACTGGTGCATTTAAGGTATGCATAACACACCATCACTATGGTCAAGTCAGATAGCTGCTCTGCATACAACATACAGGAGAAAGGCACCGATGGGAAATAAAATAAACAGCATAATTTGGGTATTGTTCAAGAGTTAATTTTAATATTTTACTCACTTTTTTATATTTCAAATTTAAAAGTTTAAATGATTCAGCAGCATTATCAGTATATATATATGTATGTATGTATACGTCTGCATGTAGATCTTAAGTGAAAGAGATACATTTGTTGAGTAGTCATAATGTGATACCAAAATAAAGGAAGAAAAAAACCTAAAATTCTAAAAAAAAATGTTAAACAAATGGAAAATGAAAAGTAGGTGGAGAGAGTATTGAATATAAGCTATACAACAGAACTCATATCTTATAATAATATATTTCTCTGATATTACTACGTTAAGGACTCGCAGGTAAAAATGGAAATGTACAGCAGAGCAGTTTACTATGCCGCAATTATCAATTGCTATGTTAATTATTAGCAAATTTGCAATAAATTCCCCGATGCCGTTTTAATATTACTCTTTGGTCTCGGTTTCTTCGGCTGTGTCTTTTGCTGTGGTTACGCTTTTGACACTCGCTGACCTCTGCGTTCGTTGCGGTTTAGCGACTTTGGCTGTGGACGTCGATGATGCTGGAGGTGATGGTTTTTCGTCTTTTTGTTCCTCATCATCCTTTGTGTCACCGTTTTCTTCAGGGGTTTCTTCCGTTTCTGCCCCTGGCTCTTGTTCTTCGCCTTTTTTACCATTGACTTCTTTGTTCTTGTGTTTTTCACTGTCAAAACAATACACATTAAATATTAAACATTACACGTTGCCGTTATTTGTCAAAGTGGTCATTTACCTCTCAATGTCTATGTTGAGTATGGAATCATTTTCCTCATCTTCATCGCGTTCTTCGGGCTCAACGTGTCTTAGCAAGTCTCCTAAGTCTTTATCTACATCTTCCCATAGCTTCTCGTCAGCCTGATCTTCGTCTTCGGGATCGACTTCATTTTCCTGCCCTCCTATGGCTGGCTTATCATTGTCTTCCTGTTCGTTTGTGGTGTCCATTTTCTTTTCGGCTTCTTCTCCTTCCTTCTTGTCGGCCTCCGATTTTGTTTTCTCCTTCGCTTCCTTACGTTTCTTGGCATTCTTTTCCTCTTCCTTGTGACGCAGGAAAGCCTTCAGATGGGATCTTTGCAAACAATGTTTTTTAGCATAAACATCCAATGAACTTTTGTCGGCAGCCGAGTAGTTATCACAAATTTCGCAATAAAATGCGGTGACCTGTTTAACGAATTCTCCCCCCACCGGTATACGTTCCTTGTCTTCGTTCTCCTCTTCAGAATCTTCATTAGCTTGTGCATCATTCAATAAAGCCTCGACGTCGGCATCCATTTCTTCATCGATTTCTCCCACAGAATCGACTGTCATGAATTTATTCAAATCAATTTCCCGCATTTCCTCATCACCACTGTTATCGGAATCCGAATCTTGTTTGCGTGCTTTATTCTGTGTGGCGAAGACTTTTAGCTGAATATTTATTTCAAATAATGACAATTTCTCCACTTACCCTGATGTGTTCCAGGGAACAACGATGAGTCTCATAGAGTATGGGACTCTTGAAAGCCAAATGACAGGTGGAGCAGTATGGCATAAGGAACTTTTTCATAATTTTATGATGCTCCGACAGCTGATGTTTAGCCTTTGGCTGCCTGTAGTGCAGACGGCAGAGGTGACAGAACTTGGATTCATATGTTTCTTTGGACTTGTCCTCAATCTCTTTTTGGGCGGTACGTTGACTTGCTCGCAAACGCAAAAGGTGGGCTCTCTGCTGCACGGCAATTTTCCTCAGCGCTGCCTTATGAATGCGAGAAGACAAATGGTAGGAGTAATCCTGGAGAGGTAGGTATAATTTGATGGTTAAATATATTATGCTTTTTTCGGGAGATTTTTATAATTTTTATATGGTTGTTTGCTGATCGAATCTTAACACATTTATACAATTAAGAATTTGCTTTCACGTCAAAATTATGCTCTAAATTTTGTTTCACTTGTTTATCTAATAATTTTGGGGAATCCTTAGGTCAATGTGATTAAAAATTGAACATTAGTTGTCTACATTTTAAGATAATAAATGTATATTTTAGTGAAAAAATCTGACATTTTTAGTATTACTTGGAAAATCACAATTTTCTCTAAATAAAAAGCTTTTTAAACAAATTGCTGGCATCTATTTTTTTTTTTTTTTTTTTTTTTTTTTTTTTTTTTTTGCGGAAATCACTTATTTTGTCTAACTAAAATAAAGAGAAAAATTTTCTATGGAATTTATGGAATGCAACGCAGAGAGAAGCACTCGGTATTTATAGAACTGTGGGAGACACAGCTGGCGCTTAAAGTTTTGGAGAAATGTTCGCAAATCCAGTAAAGAAAATCATATTGAATTCGTTATGGCGAAATGTCTCACATACTAAATGTGCTATTCAAGCTTCGAAACATGAAATACTTTACAACATAGCTTGAGCACGTCTAAGGGCACTATGAGCTATACCATTTTTTGATATCATTAATATATTTTGTTAATTTCGAACGTTCTTTTTTTATTACATTTTACATAAACCCGTATTAAATATTCGATCAGCCTAAAAATTATTAACAACCTATATACGTTCTGAACTCACCGAAAATGTGACACATTTCATGTGACAGTGAATGCAAGTCAACTTTATGAAACGTGAACCACCAGCTCCCCTACGTGTGGGGCTTTCGCGACGCGGTACACGCACTTTGCGGCCTTTGGAGCCACCACCATCGCCGTCGTCATCGCTGCGTGAATTCTTCTTGGATTTCTTCTCCTTGTCGTCTTTAGATTTGTCATCTTTCTTTGTCGACGTTGATGATTTCTTGCTGGTCGATGTTTTCTCCTTTTTCGACGAAGAACTATCCTTTTTCTTACCTTCTTTCTTATCCGGTTTCTCGGCATTTGCATCGTTGTCTCCTTTCTCCTCAGCTGCTTCATCGCCTTCGGCGTCAGCCTTATCTGCGGCTCCATCTTCACCCTCTACATTTTCTTTACTATCGCCGGCTTGAGATTTTTTCTCGTCATTCTCCTCGTCGACATCCTCCTCTTCCTCGTCATGGTCTGCATCATCATCTTTTGCACCAGATGCATTATTCTCATCAGCTTCTTCGTCGTCCTCTTCCTCATCCTCGGCATTCGATTTCTCTGAAGACTTTGCTCGTTTTGCCTTGCTACGCTTCTCCTTTCTCTCAACGGTGCCCTCTTTATCCTCATCATTGTTCTCATCTTCGTCATCGCTGTCCTTTTGCTTCGACTTTTTCTTCTCATCATCATCGTCATCGCTGGACGATGCTGCTGCCTTTTTGCCACTCCTCGAAGACCTGCGCGGACTCTTCGAAGAACGTCGGTCGAAACGACGACGTCTAAGGGAGCTATGGATAATTGTTTTGGTTTTTGATTGATTTTATTTTTTGGTTTTTGGCGAAAGGTAATCAAGGAGGAAAAATATGTTTAGATGAATGTTTTTATTTTTGTGTTAGAGGAGATCAGATCAATAGAAAAATGTCAAGAAATTATAAAAACTATGTTGAGATCAATTGCTGTCATCGGAACGGCTTTCCATTTCGGCCATTCTCTATTCAGGGGCGGCGGCAATTGTCTCAAAATATCTTGCCAGTTTCTTGTGAGTATATCAGTAATCGAGACTCATAACGTTTAATTTTGTTCAAATCAAGTTCAAGTATTTACCTCGTTAGACGTGCGATCTTCAAGACTCGAGCACGATCTTTTTGCTGGGCGTACATCAGTTTGCGCCGCATAATTCTCAAATCATTTGATTCACGGCGTACAATACGGCCAGAAGCTCCGCGGCCCGTACGCACACCCACACGACTACTGGTACCTCTTATGCGCGAGGTAAAGCTACTGCGTACTGGTGGTCTTTTAGACGGTGGCCCCATATCTGACCGGTGTCTGGACTTGGAATCATCGCGATCACTGTGTCTAGAGGAGTTTCCACCTCTGTAACCGGACGATGAACTATTCGATGTTATTGCGGGCGGCGGTGGTGGAGGTGGCGTACGATTACCTCGGCCTGTCGACGACGATGGACGTCTATAATCCTATATTGACGATGATGAGAACAGATTTGTAGAGGATAGTTTGTTTTAAGTATGGTAGTGTTTGAAAGAAAGTAATCGATCATTCATTCAACTTTTGCAGAGTTCTAGAGATGCATACAACAAAGAATATTCTGTTTTATCAATGACAATGCAACTGATTGATTTTGGTTCTGATTATGGGTAGCATTGGTTACAACATTACAACACAAGAGGGTGCTCTGTTTGTTAGGAGAGGAGCTGCCTGAAGCCGTGGACATTGCTTTTACACACTTGATTTGTAGCAGAGTGAGTTCAGTCAATCGGATCAAAAGTCGGATTGCAACACCAGTTAATAAATGATTACATTTATGATTTTTCTTTCCAAATCAGTGTCTAGTTCAAGCTTCAAGTCTACATACAAAAATACATAATGGCTGCTAAGGTTTAATCAAATGCCTTCTAGTTTATATATGCTTTTCATCTTCGTCGAGGTCATCGTCGAAAAGGATTTAGTATTGACTCAAGGTATACTTTCGCACGCGGATCTTCTTGTAAAGCGTTTGTCGTGAAATGAAGACTGTCTCGGTCTATGGGATGGATATGTGCGCGTTTGATCCTTCTTTTAGGAGCTTATTTTTCTTTTTCTTTTCGATAATTCATTGCATTTCTCAATACCCAATGCTCTTTGCTTTGCTTTTCATCTAATAGAGATCAGAGCATTTTGGAATGGCGCATGTTTCTATATTTAGCAATACTCTCAGACTCTGTCTGAATCCACGTACAGGATGGATTTCAACGTATTTTGTCTTTTAGAAACAACAGCAATTTTCATTCTAAATAAAACTCTATGGTTTTTTTCGATTTTCGTTATAACAAATACATGTAAAATAATTAAATTATTATAGGTTGTACTCATTTTGGTTATTTAGTTTTCAGAAATTGAAGAAAATATTTAATACAATTAAATTGTGAAGTTATTTTAATATAAAATGATTTTCTTTTGCTACAACTTTCTTGATTAAGCCCCAAAGGAGGGGCGGGGACATCAATAAGTGTACTTACGTCTTGGCGCGATCTTTTATGATCCGATGATCGGTCACGAGGGGAGTCCTATGGAGAAATAAGGTAAAAGAGGTTTTTATAGAAATTTCATTATGTGATATTTAAATAATCAGCTAAACTTGTAATACAACAAAACTAGCAAATTTCCTGGCATATCATGAATTAGAAAGGAGAAAGATTTCCGCATTCAAAGAGCTTACACCTACACTACGAGGGCGGTCCCGAAACTAGTCGACCTGACAAAGACACAAAAAGGTTGGGAAAAATAATCTGTATTTTTTAACATAATTTCCTTTTAGCTCGATACACTTTTTTCAACTGCAGACTTCACCTCTTAATTCAAATTTTTTACCACTGAGCCATTTTTTTCGGGTTTGGAAATAGAAAATAGTCCGAGGGAGCAAATCTGGCAAGTGCGATTCGAACTCTAATTCATTAATTTTGGCCCTCAAAATAGTGGATGTGGAAACTGGAGCATTTTCCATAAGTTCATAACCTAAACGCATCCCAAAAAAACACACGCCATGATCTTGCCTGCAGATAGAACCGTCTTCACCTTCTTTAGACACGATTCTCCCGTTCCAGTTTATTGCTGACTGTTCCTTTATCTCAGGTGTGAAGTGGTGGACCTATGTCTTATCCACAGTTATAAGTCGACGCAAAAATTCTTCTTTATAACGGTGAAACATCGCCAAACACTCTGCTAAAACATCTTCATGGCGCTGTTTGCTCTATTGAAAGCACGTGGCACCCATATTGCGCCTTGCTTTTTCATCTCCAAATCACCTACAGCTGACGATCATCCAATAACATTTTGTGGTCCACTACATTGTTCGTCTTGGCAGCTCGTACGGGCTCATTCAAATTCTACTGCCCAATATTTGGCGGTCGTAAACGAAGAAGCAGGCTCGCCCCGATTAGAAATTAGGCCGACTTTAATATTGGTTGGACTGAGACTTTTCAAATGCGAATAAATTATATAACAGTGACAAATTTTTTCTGTTTAAAAATTCACTGAGCACGTCTACTTTTGATGGCTCAAATTAACAATTTTTTTTTTTTCGGTTGCCACCTTTCACCAAAATAACTTTTTTTTTCAAACAACTGGCACCATCTATACATGCCAGGTCCGATTGTTTTAGAAACTCTTACTAGACTTACCGGTTTCCCCACTACTCGTAGTGTTTTCCAACTTTTTTACGACACAAACATCGATTTTAAATTTTATACTGTTTTCTACAAAAAGTCGATTAGTTAAAGATCATTTATTTATAAACTGCAAAAATACTCCAATAGATGAGATCAGTTCGATTTTTGTATTAGTACTACATTTCCTACTGCGACTACCGAAAACAACTATTTAGTTCTATTTATGGACATTCGCGGTTTCCGAACGTTCTTCAAGTAGAATGATTGAACCGAAGACGTAAATGGATGAATGTTATGTCTGTCTCTGTCAAATAAATTCTCATTTATCAATTATATCACTCCTTCATCAGCATCAATCGCATCCCCTTTTCGATGATGCACATTTTTTTTCCTTCAAAGCTCTTGCTATATCACATTCCCTCGTATTTATTACGCTTTACAGGCTTCCGCCCCCATACTCACCCTATTATAGCTTCGTTTGTGTCCGGAATCATGACGACTGCTACTGCTTGTATTGAAACGATCCCTACGGGAATCATAACGGCTACCACTGTTATTACTGGAATTGTAACGTCCAGAGCTGCCACCACCACTGCCATAGCGATCAGAAGAGCGCCCTGAAGCTTGAACGCGGCTACTGCTACTGTAATTGGATGAGCGGTACGATGAACCACGATTAGAGGAGCTACCGCCCCCTCGGCTGCCATAACCTCTGCTATAACCACGAGCCATGACTGGAGGCAACCCAGAAATTGCAAGATTATTTTACAAATTCACAAGTGAAAAGTTGCGACATTTCTGATTTCAGACAAGCGATGTGCCCTTGTGTATGTATCCATAAGCCGGTGTGAAAACGGAATGTCGCAGGAAAAAACATAATTGCAGCCGGTATTCAACATACATTGGAATTTACCTTTTATTTTTAATTTGTATTTATAGAATCGACTCTGTTCTCAAGTTGATAATTTGCAAATTATTTTCCTTAAGAATTCGCCTGAAATGAAAAACTGCCTTTTTCGCTGTTGTGCACGCGAAGTTTAACTCTGACAGGAAAAATGGCGACGATTCTATTCTTCTTCGGCTGACATAAAGGGCTCATACACTGGTCGAATTTATTTGACAAAGAACACTCATGTCAAATCTTTTAAAGTACTCAGAAGAGTAGTTCACCAGTGCAAATGACAAATAAATATCAATTGTAAAGGGGCATCTAGACACATCAAACGGTTGAACAAGCACGGCATATGTATTGGTAAAATACATTTTGCGTTGGATACAGACATGTCAAACATAAAACTTCAAACATTCATTTTTATAGTTACGTTGAAGTGTAAACACGTGCAGATTCTTATCGGCTACTTCTTATTTTTTGTTTTGTGTTGTGAGAAAATAATATGAGTGACACGGAGGATTGCTGCATCGCTATTGGGCTGGCCTTAGCCTTGAAGAAAAAAAAGAAAAGCGTTTGTAAAAAGTTTGTAAAAATTTTTATCTTCTATTTTACCGCGCTGAAATGCCGATGTTCGCATGTTGCTGTCCACTTTAAAAATGAGCCATGTTTGATCAAACAGTCAAATGCGATACAGACACATCAACGTTGACGCCTCAAAACTTTTTAATATTGCTTCAAACATGACACAGATGTATACATGTGACGTTTTTCACTCACACACTCTCAATGTTTGTCAAACCGTTGACGTGTCTGTATGCCCCTTAACCCGGGGGTTACACTTTCAACAAATCGCTTGCAACCTTCAACACACTCATATTTTTTCACTAATACACTCACACATTTTCTAGTTGAACGCCGGTTGCTTACGATTTTTCCTTTCAACAACTGTTTCAACGAATGGTTCAACAAAACAGCTGATTGCGATAAATCGTGTGGTTTGTTTGTAAAATAAAGCGCGGTTTTTTGTGAAACTTAAAAATTGTTTGGCTTATCTGAAAGTATAATTTTATAAAATGAATAAGCAAGCAGATTTATTGAATTTTATAGAGTTTTATAGAAGCCGTGAAGCGTTGTGGAATATGAATTCGCCAATATACAGGCGAAATGATTTAAAAGTGAAGGCTTATGACGATATTGCGGCCGAATGCAAAATTAACGCCGATGTTACTTTTTTAATTACTTTCCTTGCCGACGACATCTTCACAAATAAAGTTGTTCAACCGGTTGCGGGTTGCCTACGTCACAGCTGTCGATTTTGTCGAATTCTGACAAGTAGTATATGTAAAAGACGCTGCAACAAAAGTTGAAAGTGTAACCGCGGCGTAAAGGAAAAGACATATTAGCAGGTTGAACTGGCAGGTTTAAATCTATTTGAGAAAAACGACAAACATTTGTTGTGAATATTTAGGCAAATTATCCACAAATAGAATCAAATTTATCAGACCGGGATACGTGAAATTACGATTTCTGGAAAAATCTCATGCAATAACAAAGTAAAACGCTAAAAATATCAAAAGTTAAAATCTTTTGAAATTTCAGATAAAATCGGTTGAATCTATTTTGTCCAGTGACAAAATGTGGCTTCATATTTCACTAATATATATTTTACATGGAATTTCACCATAAAAGATCAAGTTTGTTGCTATGAAGACTTTAATCCTTAACTAATATGGTTAAAAATCTTACGAAAATTATAAAATAACATTTTTCATAAGAAGAATATTTGTGTCGGGCTTTATCTTTGATGGCTGGCGCTATGCTGAGTTTACATAGTGAAATTTCACATAAGAAATTCTCGTAAAATTTGAAGCCAGACTGTACCATTTTTTGTAGCGATAAAAATTATCTAACTCTGATTTATAAACAGCTGATACAACACGTGATTTCATCTGTCATTTCATGAGTTTTTTTTTGCTCTTTAATATTTTATTGCAATAATAATACTGTAAAACAAATAGAGACAATTTACAAACATATCTGTGGTACAGTACATTTAGACAAAGTTCAGTTTAGTCATTATTATTATTATGCTTATTTGGACCCATGTTTATGCCGTGAAAGACACTTTTCACATAAAGAAGCGACCTAATACACAAAACCCACATGATTTTTTCCCGCATGGAAAGTACCTTTCATGACCTTTTTCTACATGAAAAGTGGCTTCACGACACTTTCCAGTGTGGAAGTAATCCTTATTGACTCATTTCTTATGAAGAGAATGAAAAGAGTTTTTTTATGAAATGTTTCTATTTGAAAACCTTTGACACTTTCACTTGAAGAGTAATTTTTTCAACACTCTTTTCACATAAAAGGTGTATTTCATAAAATTCTTTCTTTCTATGAAAAGTGTCTCATACGAAAAGCGACTCTAATAATACTTTTTTATATGGAAAGTGTCTTTAGTAACCTTTTTCTACATGAAAAGTGTTTTGAAGTTTTTCTATATGAAAAGAACCACCAATGACTCTTTCCTCACATTTTCAAAAGTGGTTTGAAAGGCATATTTCATACAGAAGTCCCTTAGGGGGCACTTTTCGTATAGATACTATTTTTCTTTGGCGATTTTTTTTCCTTAAGTTGTTATTTAAGAGAAAAATTACATTTGATATTCTGGAAAAGGATTTTGATATATCATAATTGTTTATTTTATTTGCAGGAGCACAAACTTACCCTCATGCACATTATGCACCACAGCTGACTTAGGACGACGATTAAAAAGGTAATTTTTCTACAATTGTTGGGTATTTCCTTTATATTTTCTACGATACATATACAATATCTGTTGCATATATAAGGTATAGTAAAAAAAAATCATTATTTTTTCAATAGACGGCTTTAGCGTTTTATATCTCACATTGTATAATTGCGATCTGGTTATGCTGGATATCGTTAGAAGTGAAATATTCCGTTGTCACAAAACTATTAACAAAATTGTGTGGTTGCTTGACTCCGAATCCGGCAAAGACGCAATCCGAGCGGCTGAAAATATAAATAGCCTTTATGTTCTGGAAGCTCAATTGCCAAAAATGTGGATAAAATAATGGAAATCGTCAAGTTTGACTGTCATTTTAGCGATGTTTTATTGCCAGGGAACTAAAAATTGGACAAAAATTCGTTTAGAAACATTTGAATAAAGCTAGATACAAAATAAGCTGTGTACGAATTTTCATTTGCGAATCACTACTTACTCGCAACATAACCCACTCATTTCCAAAACGGATGGTGACTAGTAATGAAAAGTGATTCACTTACGATGACATCAAGTGAAAACGGTTATGGTCAGGAAGGGGTTGCTGTGTACTTGGTGCGATTGGTAGGAAATCATCTGTTATGAGCTACTTCTCTATGGCCAAACTTTTATTTCGAACCTGAAGAAAGCAATCACCCAGAAACAGTTAACTTTGACCAATAGCACTAATTGTGTTATCTCAGAAAGGAGGTCCACCTTGTAGCCCTGATCTGTCTCCGTCTAAGGCAAATGATTTTGCTGGTGAAAAATTCACATCAAGAGAAGGTTGTAAAAATCGATCGCCCGAGTTTTTGATAATAGGGACAAGGGTTTCAACAAGAAAGACATAATGGAATTAACTTCAAAACTGCAAAAAGTTAACAAAAAGAACGCTGTGTATTTGGCTACAATGTTGGTTGTGCGTATAGTTGAATTTGTTTTGGTTTATGTTCTGTATAATTTTGTTCGGTTCGAAGTCATAGAATTGAATTAAAAAACAAGAATCTTGATATTGTCCCAAAATTATACGGAACATAAAGCCTTGATGTCGTGCAAAAATAATGAGTGATATTTTTCTCAAAACTTACTCTTGAAATCGCCAGGCACTGAAAAATAATGATTTTGAGTCTTTGTGATTTCATTTCCGTTGCACGTACTTTTGTTCGGGCCTAGAATAAATTATTTCAATTATAAATATTTTAAATTATTTATTTGATTTGAGTATTTAGTAGTTTTGAACTCAGAAAATTACAGTTTCTGTTTAGCGACAACATTTGCAGTTTTATAGCCATTGCCGCAAACTACACTTTTTGAGGGTTGCCACATTTTCTGTCAACAGATGGCAAGGGGGCAAACAAGCCGCTGTATTGACAAATTTTTCCACGTTTTCTTATCATCTGACATTCTTTGTGAAATATCCCTTGTTAGTCAAGTGCAAAATCAACATTAAAAGAAAACAGGAAAAAAAGTTGCAGACGGATTAGTAAGGAAGAAAATTTAGTGGAAAAAATTCCAATTAAAAAAGTTTCGACGCGGAAAATAGTGTAATTTTCGGAAATTCAGTGTAAATAAATAGTGAATACATATCTAGGTGTTCCATCTAAACGTAGCAAAGGCAGATTTTTGTTGAATTTTCCGTTTTATACAGCAGCAGCGCAGTATATTGCATAGAAAAATAGAGAGACAAGAAAAAGTGCAGGCAAATCGTCAATAACAAACGACGACGTTACAAGTGGAAAAACAGAAGAAAAGTTTGTGGCATTCGAAAAAGTATATTTTTACCGTTGTATTCTAAAGAATTGTGGATCCATTTCTGCAGTCTGCTTGGAAATCAAACAAGTACGTCGTAGTAGATAATCCGTTTTCCGTTTTGTGCTACACCCCCGCTCCAATTAGAATCGCTAAAAAAAAAAAAAAAATCGCCAAGTTCGAGCACAACTGAACTGAACTCTGAATAACAACTCGCCACCACACATTTTCGCTCGGGTCCACAGATACTTTTACTCAATCGGTCCGTGAAACTGCCGGTTTTTCTCAACTCTCCGTGGAGTAGCCTTGTCAACAGATTTGTTGTTTTGCGTGCGAGTGCATTTGTTTGGTCTGCTATCTGTCGTTCGTCCCGGTTCAACATCTTATCTAATATGGCAAACACTTTGGAGGAGCAGCAAAGTCTACGCGAATGCGACAACTACATACAGTCTCATGGAATACAACGCGTGCTTAAGGATTGCATCGTGCAGCTGTGTGTCAGCCGCCCGGAGAATCCTATACAATTCCTAAGACAATATTTTCAAAAATTGGAAAAGGTAAATTCAATCTAATGCATGTGTCGATGATTTTTTTCCAATTTAAATTTCTATTCAATCTATTTGTTAATCAATCATGGCCCTGTAAGTTGATAAGAGGTTTTACACGACTTGTGCTGCTTAAATATACTTTCTTTGAAAGCACGTAGTGAAAAAAGGGAAACAAATCTTCAAAAGTATATGACGTTAACTTTTGTTTAAAACCCACTAGGTCCACTATCAAACAAATGATCTCTCCATAAGTGAGCTGTGTGTTCGATACAAATTTATAAATTTCTGCTAGAGTTGAAAAATAACAAATAGCCTTACAATGTAATCCGGTTCACCAAATTTATAAAGACAGAAGAAGGTGAATAACCGCATCTTAGTTGTAACCATTTTTCAAAACTGCAGCCTAAGAAGTAAATTTCATACTGAGGATAATCACGCCTACATTTGTCATCATTAACATATCTCACAATTTTGTTGAAGTTTCCACATATAACTTCAGTGCATACGGTCACAAACCTCGCTCACCTAAGAAAAAAAAGACACAAAAAGTTGTCTTTATTTTTCAACATAATCTCCTTTTAGCTCGATACACTTTTTCCACGGTATTCAATAGCCTTTATGTCGTATTTATTGTAAGGACTGTCAAACTCCTTAAAATAGCCGCCAATCACAGACACCACCCCTTAATTGTTGACAAATCTTTTACCATCGAGCCATTTTTTCGAGCTTGGAAATAGACAATAGTCTGAAAAAATGTGAGTGATGAAGCAATTCGAACTTTAATTAATTAATCTTGTCTATCGCAATAGCAGATGTGTAAACTGGAGTGTTGTCTTGATGAAAAAAAATATACTTTTTCGCCAAATACAGTCATTTTGCATAATTTCGTAACCTAAACGCTTCAATAAATTAGCATGATATTTACCGTTGATGGTTTTCCTTTCTAAAGAAAATGAATAAAAATAATTCCATGCGCATCATAAAAATAACAGACGCCATGACCTTGTCTGCAGACAAGTCTTCGCCTTCTTTGGACACTATTTTTCCCATTCCAGTCCACTGCTTTGATTGCTCCTTTATCTCGGGTGTGAAGTGGTGGACCCATGTCTCATCAAGTTACCCAAAAATTATCAAGAAATTTTATTTATATGATATTGAAGGCTTGAAATTATAAAAGCTCATCTTAACTGGACCATTCAGAAGTGGAAAACGGTGATTTCCAGTTATGAATCAAAGTTCGATTTAAAACATTCCGGTGAAATGTGTACTCTTCGACGTCGCCCGGGTACATGACTTGATACTCGGAATTACGAAGTTAATTTCGAACATAGGGTTGAATGCATTATGGTTGGACCTTTACATACAGGGCGGCGCCACAATTGTGCTGTAATAACTTTCAAATCAACTCAAATAACTTTTTTTCAATCAATATATTCCGTTCATTTATTTATTTTTTTTTATTGTATAGAAAATTCAATATTATTTTATATATAATTAGTTTTGAAGATGAAGTTAGTTTTGAAGACGCATATAAGACACCTGATCAGCAAATTATTCATTCGGGATCGCGTCAATTACTGTTAATGGATTGCTTCAATTCAGCCAAATTCCTTGGTTTCGTTTTGTACACCCCTTGCTTGACATAACCCCGCCATAACTAGCCCGGCTATGTGTGCCAAATGCTGTTGAAAGGGATACGTTTTCGGCGCTGTTCTGGGTAAAAAAACTTATCCAACATCCTTAAATAACGGTCCCCATTAACATTGACATTGTGTTTGTAGCACGATTTATCCACCACCCTGTAGAGTTCACGAAATTATGAATCGTTTTGCATACTAGGATGTTGTAGAATCAACGATAGTGCCCAGGCAGAATGAAATATGCGGCCTAAATGCGCATTTCAACATGACAACCATACAAAACACACATCAAAGCGTGTAAAGTATTGTCTCAGAGACGACCAAATTTAAGTCCTTAAATGTGAATTATTATTATTTTTTTTTTTTGCAAATCAAAAGAAAAGGTGTTCAGGTCAGGAGTTTCCTGAATTCACTATAAAACGTCTGAGTTCATGCCACGCAGGTGAGCAGTAGTAATTAAGAATAAGAGAGATTAGCAGTAGTTTTAGATGACATGTAGATAATGTAGTCCGGCGTTTATATTATTTACTTCGAAGAACTCTGATTTCGTGTGGCTTATATCGATTAAGGAGAAATTGGTTCATGCTTATGTCATGCCTAGTATTCTTTATTGTGTAGAACTATATAGTGGCACTAATAAACAAAATATGAGGAAAGTTCAGATGACGTTTAATAGAGTTATGATATACTCATATTTGTTTTCACTGAGGTGTCGTGTTCATATAACACCGTATGTTAAGTGTTTTCTGGGCTGTAGTTTTAAAAATTATATCGATTTGAGGCCTTAGTTGTTATTTTATAAAGTTGTTCGACATTGTAGTCCTCAATTTATGTTTAATTCATTTAATTTTTCACATTCCACTCGTAATGAATAGCTTTTTATTCCTAAAATGACAACACTTATAGATCGTGCTTTTGTAGTAAGAATAGCACGAATTTACAATTTACTACCAAGCCATTTAAAATATTTTAAATTAAGTCCTGATTCTTGTAAAAGGCACATTCTACAACACTTTCACACTTTGCAACAAAATTTTGTTTTCAATTAAATTGTAGATTATGTACTGATTAACTTCTGAATTAGTTTTTTTCATATGTTTTTTCCTTTGATAATCATTTCATCTTTAAAATCATATAGTATTTTTATAAATTTAAGATTTAAGTTTTATTTCGTCTTTTTTTTTTCAATTTATATTATGGAGAAGATTAAATTTAATATATCAATTGTCGCATATTATAATTATCATGTACAGAGGGCTTTAAATTACAAGCCATACAAATAAATAACATAAAATAAATACAAATAGGAGATCCTATACAAAGTACAAATGCGCTGCCTTGGTTTTCTACAAACAAAAATTCGGATTCAGACATATTCAATTCATTTTTCTTACAAAAACAAAAACCAATTTCGAATATATGTTTTGTTTTTAATGAAGTATAAATATTTGATCTACTTTCGGAAGTATTTTATTTTTTCTCTTCAGTATTACAAAAAATAAACATGATTTTAAGGATAATATAATGTTGCTGCTTTTGTTTTGCGCAAATAACATATATATATTTATTTTTTTTGTATATATATGTATATATTATATTTCCTTTGAAAAATTGATAATGGTGTATCAAAATGCAATTATTCTGTTGCTGGTTTGCCAAGGTGACCCCTTCTATATAGTATAATAACATTTTATTTCATTCTATTTTTTCGTTTACTTACAAATTCTTGGGCTGGGCTCCTGAAGATCGGTTCTCACAACTGTATACTTTTATCTAACAAATCTAAAAAGTGTTTTCTTTTTTTTGAAAGTAGAACTCCAACATTTTGCTGGGAAGGAGCAACCTTTCCAATCCATAATCATAATCATAAAGTTGCCACAACGATGTCAGAAAAAACGAGAAATTTACGTAGAGCAGAAAGCCGAAATGCGATAACTCTTCTGTTTCTTAGCATATCGAACTTTATTTACAGAGGATTACTAAAAGCTCACAAATATTTCTCTATAAGGTCAGATACTAATTTAGTATCATAACTACCAATTAGCCGTAGTCATTCGAAGACAACATCGAACTCCACAAACATCGCCAACCTAAAATTATGGCACCATCATTTTCTCTTAAATGGATCAAAAAGCTTTTCAAGACATGGAGTGGTTCACTATTAGTATAAATTAAGCAATTTCTTTTCTTTCCTCACAATAAAGTTTTGCTGCTAAAATTTTCTACGTTTTCTATGACTTTATCAATAGTGGAGCAACGCTTTCTGGTTGAAAGTAATTGAAGTTGTGATCTTAATTGGCGGGGAATCTCCTGAATTGAGGACACGGTATATCTATGATGAAATAAGAATTAGAACGAAAAAGTTAATTAATTTTCCTAAAGCAAAGGCAAAAGAGAGCTGAATTCTTGTAAACTACAGCTCTTTGAATAGATTAAACCTTTTTTTTTAAGGCAATTGATCTTATCAACCAAGGCTTACCTCGTGCCGATACTTGAGACATAGTAAATGATATGCAACAAAAAATTGTTTTCAATTTGGAAGATGTGAAAAATATTCCTGCTTCTAGAACAAATGAAAACTGCAACAGGTTGCCTCTTCTCCAGAGTGTGGCTACGGTAATGGCATGATATCCACAGTTTCCTAGAACAGTGCATTCTAATGGGAAATTTTGAATAAATATTACGTGCGTTATAGTCGGGCTGATAAGCAATAGCCGTAAAATAGGGACGATTTCTGCAGCAGCTTTTTGCTTGCCTGTTTATGTAAGGTATTGTAAAAGGTAATCCATCATATTTGGATGATGTTGATGGCTTTATATAGAGTAGTTAGGTTGGCCCAATTTTGATCAAATGAGCACGTCTTTGTTCGATAATTTGTTGGCACTTTGAGGTGAATTTTTCACTACAAAATCATTCGTCACAGACAGGAACAAGTGATTGTCATATGGTGAATAGGCCCAGACTATAAGATGGATGCATAGGAATCTCCCAAACAAATTAATGGAAATTGAGGTAAGTCAATATCGACTTGTGTGTTATGGTGTTGTCCTAATGAAACACAAATGCCTTTCCATTAGGCAAAACACCTTTCATTACCAGCCACCGTCGGTTTCAGATATGGGTTGATTTTGTTGTACAGCAGCGGTTAGCAGGAGGAACTTCCGTATATAAGATTTTTTTTTTTGCGACAACTGGTGTAGCACCTACGTATCGAACTTATTTTTGCCCCTGGGTTATCAAAATGATACTTACACAACATTCGGGCTCGACGATTTCCATTATTTGATCGACATTTTAGACAATTGGTCTCCCATAAAGTGTTTCGTTTTTGTATCACTGTCAGGAGCAAAAACACTATTCACATTTTCAGCCGCCTCTCTTGCATTTTCATTTTTATCAAATAAAATATGATCTATTTTCTTTTTAGTTATGTCCATCCAATACTGGGTCAAGTGATAATTATATGAGTAGTTTTTGGAGTACGAAAGGAAAGTTATAAAGAAGTTATTTCTTATGTTTAACTTTTTACAGGGGGCACTAAAATCGGATAAAAATTTGAGCTCAAATTTTGAGTGAAATTCAAATTTTTTGCTAACAACCTTTTTTTTACTAACAATAATGTCTTTAGGGAGTGGAGTGAGAATTTCCAGTTTCCATATATGTTAAAAAATTACATCAACCCGCAATTCCGAGTACATTTGCAGCATACCTTACTCTCCGCTATACCATCAAAGGTATAGCGATTGGCAAAGAGCGTCTGAAATACATTCTATGTTCTCATCCATATAATGTTTTTATAAAGTTTCTTAAATATGAATGGCAACAATGTGCTTTGAGAGCAAATGTTATCCAAATTGAGTGGAATTTGATTCTCTTTGAGCGTAGTTTTTATGAATTGAGAGGAGCAATGGTGTCGTATTTTTTAATTATTCACGTATTCCCACGGCGGAAAAGTTTTCCCATTCAAATAATCTGTATGATTTCTTATGTGCATCCTTCGAGCGTCATCTAGGGTAACCCGATCGTACTTATACAGGGCGGGGTACAGATGATTAAAGCCATCTATTGGAAAAAGAATGCATTTCTTTTTACATATACCACACATTAAGTGTATTTTTCGTTACGCCATAATAGTTAAATTGTGTAATTGGCATCGAATTTTATAGCCAGAGTACTATCGGTACCATTTAGATGACATAAGGCAGAAGTAGAACATTTTTTTATGAACCTTTTCCATCAATGTTATAAGCCGGGTCCTAAGAAATGTCATAACATTCTTTCTAGCTGCGATTGCACAAATGCAAAGTATAGCGTCAAAAATTTGATTTGCTGATAATGTATTCTAAATGAGGAAGAAATTAACATTTCGAATCTGAATAAACACTCAAATCTCTCATTGGCCTTTCTCTGTCAATTGTATTGTTTTAAAATTTATAATTACTTAATATTGGGAATTTCTTATGGATAATTGTTAAAATTGCACATTTAAAAAAAAATATTCCCCTGTCATTGTAAAAACACTGTTGCAAAAAATTATCAATGACTTCTTGAAATAACATACAACCTTTTAGATTATGAATAACAAGAAATCATTGCGGCACATCGCTCATTAATAATAAAAATAATAGCACTCCAAAGTGGCTGGCCACTTTATTGTACACCAGATTTTGCGTTAACAAATTCACAAATACAATTATGAAATTTTACAAATAGACCTCTATTTGACTAGTACGATTTTAACCATTTAGGCATGCTGGAATGAAATTCTAACATGCTTAATTGATAAATTGCGAATGCTTTTGTAAAATCTCTGTATGAAACATGTCATTTGAAACCATCTTCTGAAGCATTTATGCAACAGTTGCAAAAAATGGTTAAATTATGCTATAAAAACCATGTTGGTGCGTATTTCAACCATCTTTTTGCAGTAGAAAATATTTTTTTATTAATTAACAAACATATTTAGTAATTTTGGTATAGTTGGCAATTTAACAATCGATTTGTAATAAAAGTTATTTCGACCGGATTTGAATATAGCTGTAATAAAAAACGATTTCCATTCTTGCAAAATAACTCATGTTGACAGTAATTTGTTACAAACAAGAGCGAAATGTGCCGAAATAGCTGGTGGATATTCCCTTGACGAAAATTTATCAAAGTCAGCACTTTTAGTAGAGTCTAATGTTGCCATATCTTAAAAACCTCCTCTTCAAACTTTAACGTAGCTTTTAACAAACAGTTAATATAAATGAGAACCGTGAAAAAACGTTGAATTTCACACGCTCGAATCTTGTTGAAATGTTCACGGTTTTTATCGAATCTTTTAAGAGCCCATAATAAGAAATCATAGTTTAAAATCTTACATTTGCTTTCGTAGACTTGGTCTAAAATATCTTCTTATTTGTACCCTAACTATACATGATATTTTGGTTTTTTTTTTACAAATTGCTCAACCGTAAAAATGTTATCCTCAGAAAGAAACCAAATTTCCAACTTCGCCACCAACGTGCAAGTATTCTAGCACCTTGGCTCTTGCTAGACGGATTGCCTTTTTTGCAGGAGTCAAATCTTGCACATTTTGTGTTGTGTAGGTCTTAAATCATAGTTAAATTTTTATTATGCATCCCATGCTGCGAGCAAACACATTGACATTTGTTGCGAATTCAAATGCGGTTTGCCATTACATTGAATAGTGGCAATCATCTTCTCGGTATTGTTGATGCCACCAGTATTATTGTAGCATGTAGTGGACCGATCCACAAACATTTTGTTCACACGTAAATGTAACACTAACAACTTAACAATGTCTAGTTGCGATTTCCCAGCTTAATGCAAAGCAATAAGATTGTTACGTTTCATTTCGATAACTTTTTTTAGCTGCAACGTAAATATGCCACCGTAGGCTTGTCGACAACATAACAGACTAACGTTTGTCAAAAAATGAGCGCGCTGTCATTAGCCGTTTGGTTGCTGCAGCAGCTTGAAGTTGCTCTGCTATTGTGCATCTCCGATTAAATCTCTCATTATATCTGTATTATTTGTTTACTGCTTTCAAGTACATCATAATTTTTAACATCACAATATTTTATGCTTTACACTCCTTAGCAAAAAATTTCTAACATTCAAAAGA
>JAHXMU010000160.1:36848-60461 GCA_019455685.1 Philornis downsi
GTTCGATGTTCTTGTCGTGCGTGCACTGTTCATACGGGTCGTGACATATTTGATGCCGATTTACTCTTCTAATGACGAAATACGAAATACCCATAAATTGTAAGGAGTATTTTTCTCTCGGGAACTTTTAAACCCATTTCATTCACTTTCATTGCCCAGTATTTCTGGTTGGTTCTAATAAAAATCCCTACCTTATGCAAAATGGTGAGTTTTCTACTTTTCCACATAAATAATAATTTCCGCTTGTTAACTTTTTCAAATATATAAAAAGTTGATTTTCCCCAAATTTTTTAAGCGAACGAAAAGTCGACCTTTCAAAAATGTATAAAAAACTGACTTTCTGGCATTTTTATAAGCAGGGTGGCGCACTAATAGTGCTGCAAACACAAAAGGGGGATCAATGGGGACCGTTTTTAAAGATGTTGAAGGAGTTTCTTTTACACAGACGGCATTTGGTTCCACCAAGATGGAGCTGCTGCAAACATAGCCAGATTGGTTATGATAGAGCTCCAAACAAATTAATATCCCGAAACTCCACTTTCCGCTGGCCCCCTAGGACAACTGACCTGACTGCACCCGACTTTTTTCTGGGGTTATGTCAAACAGGAGGTGTACAAAACGAAACCAAGGAATTTGACTGAATTGAAACAGTCCATTAAGACAATAATTGAGCCAATCCCGAATCAATAATTTATGAATCAATAATAAATGAGGAGGTGTCGCATATACGTGAATGAACATGTAGGTCATAAAACAAAATTGAATTTTCTAAAAAAGTTTTCTAAACAAAATGAAATACATTGATTAAAAAAAAAGCCATTTGAATATTTTATTGTAGCACAATTATTGCGCCACCCTGTATATGAAATATTTCTATTTCGAATTTCTCAAATGTAGTAAAAAGAAGTCCATTATTTTTACTATAGATGGCTTTAACAATCTATATCTCGTGTTGTACAAGTGCGATCAGGTTAATCTCGATGTCCAAAGATGGACATTAGAAAAGAGAAAATATGCCATATTTGATAGCTTTCTTGAAAGGGACAAAAGGGGAAAATTAACTGAGAATGTGTGTTTATCGTCCTGATAATGTAAAAGGCAATTATGCGCAACTTTTATTTCGTCAATTCCGCTTCGGTGATGTTGATATTAAAAATGCACGACACTCTGAGGCAAATTATCGAAAAGGTCGATAAAATAATGTAAATCGTCAAGTTCGACTGTAATGTAAGCTCTGTTTTGAATGTCCAGGAGGTAAACATCGCAAAAAAACACCATCATCTATTACAACTAAACGGTTTGGAAGTAAATTTTCCAAATTTGCATTTAAAATCCTGTATTCCATTTCCATATTTTCACAGCTGCCGCACTTTTTATTTTGTTGAAATCAAGTTTCGATGACAATGTAAAGTCTGTAACGAGCAACATTCGTACGAAAAAAACTCATTGACATGAACCGAATCACGGTCATAACGCGGTTTCCATAGTTTTTGGTACGACAATTGCTTTGAAAGCAATGGTTTGTTTCACGACTCTGTTGAAAGCAAAAAAAGTGGTTTGCTTTAATGTTGTTTCAAGGCCGCAACAGAATTGTACTTCTGGAAAACATAGTAAAGGGTGTTCCAACAAGAACGCAAGATTTAAATTTGGCGCCATTCGAAGTGTCATTGTTTGGCATTTGAATAATTGTTATTGTTTGCTAGTGGAAGGTACGAGGTTAGTAAAAATGAAGCGCTACACGAATGAACAACGCATTCTCATTGCGAAATTGTTTTACCAAAATGGTGAAAGTTTTGCGGCTACAGTTCGCAAATTGCGATCAATTTGGGGTCACAATAATGCTCCAAAAGAGTCAACTGTAAAGAGATTAATGGATAAATTTGCCAAAACTGGGTCTGTTAGTGATGTAAAGACAACAACGCGCCTTCGACCAGGTCGATCGACTGAAAATGTCGCAGATGTACGTGATGATGTTGTTCAAACTCCATCCACCTCAATTCGACATCGAGCTCAGCAAATTGATGTCTCCAAATCCACTATGCAGCGAATTTTGATGAAAGATTTTTATCTTCATGCATACAAAGTTCAACTGACTCAGGAACTGAAGCCAACTGACCATGGACAGCGAAGGGAGTTCGTTAATTGGGTATTGGAGAGACAACATGAAAATGCTGATTTTGCCGATAAAATCATCTTCTGTGACGAGGCCCATTTCCATCTTGATGGCTTCGTCAATAGGTAGAATTGTCGCATTTGGGTGAGGAAAATCCTCGAGTGATTCCCGAGAAACAATTGCATCCTCAACGTGTCACTGTGTGGTATGGATTTTGGGCTGGAGGAATCATTGGACCTTTTTTTATGAAAATGACGTATGTCAAGCACAAACAGTCAATGGTGTTCGGTATCGTGAAATGATAAACAGTTTTTTCGTGCCTAGAATTGAAAAAATGAATGTGGAGGGCATGTGGTTTCAACAAGACTGCGCCACACGTCATACAGCCAGAGAAACCATTCAATTGCTCCATCAGTCATTTCCCGGTAGTGTTATTTCGCGTTTTGGAGATCAGAATTGGCCGCCTAGATCGTGCGATTTAACACCGATAGGCTTTTTTCTTTGGGGTTTTTTGAAGTCGATGGTTTACGCGAATAAGCCGACGACGACTCAAGTCTTAAAAGAGGAAATTGGACGCTGCATTAATGAAATACCGCAGCATTTATGCAAAACGGTCATTGAAAATTTCATTAAAAGATCGCGTGTGTGCCACCAAAGCCGCGGTGGCCATCTGTCCGATGTGTTGTTCCATACATAACCTCATTCTGCCTTCTTTACGATATAATAAAGTTTCACAACTCTTTTTTTTTAATATCTGTGTTTTATTTAAAATTTAAACATTGCGTTCTTGTTGGGACACCCTTTATATATCATGTACATATAATAAAATACATTATATACTTATTTTCTATTGTTTCCCTTTGTTCTACATTTAAATTTTGCACAAAGTCATTCTGAATGCATTTTTGAAATTTGCTGGCTACTCGAAAATGACGTTTTTGGAAAAATTTGGCATAAGGTGTCCACAAGGTTTCTACTAAGGCTTCTACTTTACGGAAAATTAAATGTTTTGTTTTAAAGCAATACCTAAATCAACACGTAAATCTCAATCTGGACTAATGGAAGTTAATATAGTAAAATTTTACAACGCTTGTTTTTGTTGCTGTCAAAAAAAGCCTTCCCTTTTCAATGAAATCTCTGCTCATTTCAATGGAGAAGTTCTGAGAAATGATCTTTGAAACCACTGTTCATTATAGCAGGTGGATGTAAAGGCATAGTTTGTCATGTAAATGATTGTTGTTTCAACACAACGCAAGTCATCACGCATAAACTTCTCAAACAAAAGAGAATGAAAAAAAGTTGTGATGGTTGCTCCTTTGATCAGCTTCTGTTTGAAATAAGGACGGCCATCTGACACACCGACAAGCACTCGTTTAACTAAACGACCCTGTGAACAGACAGACGGCAAACAATTGTCCCTTACATACATACATACGATTCTAATTCTCCGTATTCATCCCTTCTCTAGTATAACAGATTGAGTCCTTGATGAATTCTGTTTATAAATATATGTTTATGTGTGTTTGTATTTGTAAATAGATGGGAGAAAGCTCAGGAGCGGAGTTGCAAAGATTGGAGGTGCAAATAATATTAGAGTTTCAATAAAAAATTTTAATTTTTAGGAGGAATTACCACTTTTTATGTAGGAAATTGCATGTGAACAACGAAAGGAAAATCAACAAAAAAATCAAAATCAACAAAGTGGGAAGGAAAATCAAACAAAGAAAGTGCATGAACATAACTATGCCGTACGTGAGTGCAAAATTTAAAACCTACAATGGCTGCAGTCTGAATTGAGATGTGAAGGATAGTAGGCTAGGTATTTAATCATGCCTTTTTAGTTTAGACCTAAAAATTAATTATCTTAATTAAATTAAGTTATTATCACACCTGTGTTTGCTTCTCATTGGAATGCAATGAGGAATGTCCATCTCAAAGTGACACAGAAATCCCCCAGCCCGTTACCTGTAAACTCTATTACGACACCGACTGCCACTTAGGAAACACATAAATTTAAAAAAAGAATTAAAAAGAATCCTTAATGTTATCGATTTCCGAAGGTGGAAGTTCAAAACTATACAAAATGTTCCTATCTATCAAGAGAACATTTTCGGCAAGCTTAAGACTATCATATATTTTCCATGATGGAAAGGTTAGGTTAGGTCAGTGTGGGAGTCTAATTAGGCAGACTCACATAGACTGTATAGCTCATTGTGATACCACGGAAACTAGAGATATGGATGTCCCTATTTTCTCCCGTTTAACCATCCTGAGCGCCTTAAAAAGCTCTTAAATTGGACAATATGTATATCGTCCAGATATCGCAGGTCCCTAAAGAAATAAGAGCCCAGTGTTGATCCCCGCCTGTTAATTGCAGAGAAGGTGTTCTATGGACTGCTCCTTCTCTTTATCTGTACAACTCCTGCCGAAGTCACTAGTCGCAGCCTTCAATCTCACTGAATGTCTTCCAATCAGACAGTGTTCCGTCATGACGGATACAAGCAATGAGATGTCGGGTCTTCATAGCGACAGCAGTGTGTATGAACGCTTCAGATCCAGGCGAGGCCACATCCGTTTGGATTGATCATAGCCTCATACAGACGTCCACCTATCATTTGCTGCTAAGTATGCCCCATTTCGCAGTAAGAACTTACAAGTGACTGGAGTCTGTAAGGTTGTTCCTAGTCTTGCCAGCTCGTCTGCTTTGCAGTTCTCTTGTATGTCTCTGCGGCCCGGCACCCACATAAGTTAAGAGATCTGCAGCATTTCAGTGCTGATGTGGAGTTCAGGAAGACAAAATCAGGGATTTAATGGCAGCTGGACTGTCAGAGAATATGTTAATCCCCATTGTAGTGAGGACGTTATACGAGTATCTCTGTCATTCTGCCACTTCCTTAATGTTCAAAATTTCGGCCTAATAAACACTACAGTGATCAGGTAGTCTTCTTGCTACACTTAACCCTATGTCTTTGGAGTAGACCCCGAAGCCTACCTGATTATTTAATTTTGAGCCCTTAGTGTAGAAGTCGACAGTATCGTACCAGGAGTTCTACATTTCCATGTATCTCTATCTGGTTTAAGTATATGTATATGGTACTTCTTGTCGAACAGTGGTTCAGCCAGAGTGTAGTCTATGGTGCCTATTATGTCAGGCACCTAGTTAAGGACTACACTGTGACCGTAACCACGGTTTCACCACTGTGACAGCCCTCTTAGTTTTACTGCCGTAGCTGCGGCAGTCTGGATACTAATTATGTCCAGGCGTAGTAAATGCCAAATTACATTTAGTGCATCGGAAGAGAGATTGCGATGCGCACCAGTGATGCAGAGAATAGCCATCCTTTGGACCTTGTCCAGTTCCTTACAGTATATGGACTTCTGAAGAGCCTTCCACCAGACGATAACTCCATACAACATTATCGGTTTTACTACTGCAGTATACAAGCAGTGAAAATGTGAAGCTTTAATCCTTTCCTATTGCCCTTTTGCATGCATATAGCGCCACTGCACGCATTTTTCGCAGTGTCCAGAATGTTGAGTTTGCCTTCCCTCCAAAAGAACATAATACTGTTCAGAGCGAGGTTCCATAGTAGGGGGGATAGAACACCACCCTGAGGTGTTCCCCTACTGACAAATGTGCTTAGGTCCGACGACCCTAATTTAGCCTCGATAGGCCTCTTTGTAAGAGGATCGTACACTAGTTGCGAGGTATTCTACAACAGCATGTCTAGGGTCGTGAATTTTACCGGGGATTTATAGTTTTATAGTTTATTGTGGATTCGTAGTTGTTTAATACTGTATCAGGCATTTAGACGCAGGATTTTTTTGGAAAAAGGGACGCAGGCGGTCATTGAAATGTTTGGGAGAATTTTCTGGTTTTTTCCCACAACTTAAATACCTAAATACTACTTTAATACAGGGTGGCGCAATAGAACGTGCATATTTAAAAAATAGATTAAAAAATAAATACAAAAGGTATGGTTAAAATAAATCTAAGGCATTGTAGAGTAATAAATGGAGTTTATTTTTTAAAAATAACATCATCTAAATGGTGACCCTCTCTACGACGGCACTCCTCTAACCGCAAACGAAAATTATTGAAAACTTTCTTCAGTAATACTGGTGTAATGGCTGCCATTTCACCACGGATATTCTCCTTGAGCTGAACGATGTTTCTTGGATTATTACTGTAGACTTTGTGTTTGAGGTATCCCCACAAAAAAAAGTCAAGAGGCGTCAAGTCTGGACTACGTGGGGGCCATGGGATATCACCTCTTTTCGAAATCAGTCTGCCAGGGAACATCTGCTTCACCACCGCCATGGAGTCATTTGATGTGTGACAGGTAGCTCCATCTTGTTGGAACCAAGTTCTGGAATTCACTATTCTTGAACTTTCAATTTCTGGAGCCAAAAATCCGTCCAACATCTCAACATAGCGTTCCGTGTTAACCGTGACGTTTTGGCTCCGCGCATTTTCGAAGAAAAAAGGACCAATTATACCTCTGCCAGAGATTGCTGCCCATACTGTCACTTTAGGACTATGCAATGGTTTCTGGTGTTTGATTTTGGGATTTTCACTGTTCCAGTAACGACAATTTTGACGGTTTACGAACCTATTCATAAGGAAATGAGCCTCGTCAGAGAAATGGATATTGTCAAAATTGGAAAATCGATTATTTTCAAAGTTCAACTCTATTTAATATTTAAGTATAAGATCGTATAATATCCATATAATTATTAATCCAAACGATGTTTCTACTTGTTGATGGTTTTTCCTTTCTGAATATAACCAATAAAAACAGACGCCATGATCATACGTGCAGATGGAACCGTCTTCGCCTTCTTTGGACACGATTCTCCGATTCCAGTCCACTGCTTTGACAGTTCCTTTGTTTCAGTGCCAATTATTATTCTTAAAATAAAAGATAAAGGTAGGCTTTATCTAGCGTATACATCTCTGTAATACTATTCCCAAACTAAACCTTAGTGAAGACCTGCAAAAACTTCGACTTCGGGAAACTTTCAGTAGCATCGCTTATATGCACTCTTTCTGAGAAGATAAAATTTCATTTGAATTGCGTTGTATAGATATATATGTAAGTGTATACAAAGTGCAGTGATATCCATTATTGTTGCTCTTTTTAGGACAATCAGAATGATCAGATTTTCGAATACGCAACGTTTTTTTTCGATAATTTGTTTCCATTTTGAAGGTAATTCTATTATATCTCTCTTGTAAAAATCCTCATTCCAAAAAACTCAGACATTGAATTGTAACAAGCTTCTTTCGAGGTGGATTTTTCGCCAGCATAGTCAGCTGCCGTAGATTGAAACATGTGCTAATCACTTGGTGCCAGGTACGGATTATAAATTCGATGCATAAGAACTTCCCAACCAAACTCCAGAAGCACCTGTTGAGTCACTACCGGAGCTTCTGGCAAGTGGCTTGGCATTGTCCTAATGAAACACAATTCCTCTTTCTTAGCCATTGAAAGAGCTGGCCATTTCTGCATGATCGGTTTCGTTCAGATGATCCAATTGCTGACAGTACAGTTGCGAATGAAGAGCTTAGTCGTAGGAGAGCAGCTCTTGGTATATGATTTCCTACCAATTCCACAATACATATGGCAAAATCTTCCTGACCGTCAATCCCGGCTTGGCCACCGTTTGCGCCGGCTAAATTTCGCCGGACATTGTCATATGTGATCCATTTTCCACCGCCAGTCAACATTCGCTTCAGAAATTTATCGATTTTGTTACAATTCAGCATCGACTCGCAGACAGAAGTTTGGCTCATTAGGTTTTTTTTTTTTGCGTTATGTCATGTGGCAAACATACATTTGGCTTCTTTTTGTACCTTCATTATTCGGTTGGTTCCAAAAGGTTTTTGTGCAACGGTCGGACTTAACGATTTTCATTATTTAACGGCGTTTCCGACAATTGGTCTTCCATAGCATGGTGCATCTTCGAAACCCAAGTTGCGCGTGATTGGATGTTATAGTATCAATTTTGACCAAAAACACTATTCACATTTTTAACTGTCTGGCTTGCAATTCCACCTTTATCGGAGAAAAATAAGTTAAATATAGTGTATTTTCTCTATGCTGATGTTCATCTTTGATACACCCTCAAACAATACTGAGTCAAGCAATCAGAAAACTTTGTAAATAGCTGTTTGCCTACGAAATCTTATCTTTCTAACGTCATCTAGCGTAAACCGATCGCACTTATTCAACACGGGATACAGTTTACCTATCCCAATATGTTTACCGGTTTACAATACCCAATATGTTTGTTTTAAGCAACTCAAGCACGCATGTACAATGAATTTAATGATATCATAAGGCTCTGTCTACAAGATATAAACAATATATCTGAGATGTGGAACCAATTTTTTTATCATAACTACATGAAACGCAATAAAAATTAATTTCTCTTTTACATTTTTATATTGAGAAAACACTTAATATCTCCAGTTTAAGCATCCACTTTTGTAGGTCGAATAATTTTTCTTAAATTTGTTTTCTGAAATAGTCCGATAATTCTATTGCTATTGAGCTGAAAAGGCAAGGGAGACCTAATGAAAATAGGTAGAACAAGTGTACACATAATAATGTTGTTATACCATTTGGCCGTGATATTTAAGGCCCAATTAACAGCCATCTGCGGTCCCTCAATTCGCCACAGAACTGCCATGTACTTACGCACATATGTGTGGGACATTGTTAGTGAGAGCACCAGCAGCCTGTTGAATATTTGAGCTTGCTGTGTTAGGCATGCAAATTTATCTATTCACTCAGTTTCTTGTTTATCCTGGCGCAGAGTAGAAGTGCTTTCGTTTATTTTGTTATTCACTCAACCGCCGCACGAGAGAGAGCCAGACCATCCTTGAATTGGCCATTAGACTTTATCACATCGATTCGGTCGCTTTCGTCGACAAAACCCGTTGTCGTTAGCGTCTCCGTTCCCACCGTATTGTTGTCGCATGTGTTGCCTGTCTCGAGTGTTTATTTCTTTTCGTTCCGGGATCCTGGCGTATCGAATTACTTCTTTCTTTTCCTTGTGAAGTGTCTCATCCAATTATTTACTCCATTATGGGTAATTCCTTGAATGTTAATCACATACAAGATGCTGTGATAGATCGTTTCAGAGCGGTCGTCGTGGCCACGGGTCAAGATGGTGTGATACGTATACGTTCATTTTCGGATGGTGGTCACATGGATCCGAGAGTGCCACGTCATCATGACCAATTTGAAGAGCATCGTCTCAGTTTCGATATTGTGAATAGGCCACGTTATGTGCGTACATCGTGTACAACGATACCAGAGGAGGATAATGTAAGTGAGTGAGTTTTGCGTGTGTTGTGGTCATGGGGAAAAATTTCACATTTTGCCTTTTTTTTGTGGATATGCTAAAAATTAATTGGTATTAATTGAGTTTTTGTTTTAGGAAGCTAATAATTTTCCAACTCTAAATAGATATGTAATGTAATTTAATAATGTGTTCAATGAAATTATATTATATCGATACAAAACTAGCCGGACTGACGTATAGATGGTGCCAGTAATTTCAGAAAACAATTATTTTAGTGAAAAGTGGCAACATTATAAAACATATGTTCTAAATTTCAAGGCGCCACGTTGTTAAATATCTTTATTTGAGCCATCAAAATTAAACGATCGCAGTGAATTTGTAAACATGGAAAAGAATTGGCCACTCAATATTCCCATTTGAAAGGTCTCAGTCCAATCAATAATAAAGCTGAGCTCGATTCTACTCTGGGGGAGTCTGCTCCTTTACATACGGCTGTAAAATATTGGGTAGCAGAGTTTAAACCGAGGCCGATGAGCTGCCAAGACGAACACCGTAGTGGTCGACCAATTGAAGTGCCTACGCCAGATACGGTTAAGAAAATCCACAAAATGATATTAGATGATCGTCAGTTGAAGGAGCGTGAGCTTGCTGAAATGATAGGCATTTGAAAAAGTGCTATACATCGTATATTAACCGAAGATTTGAAGACGAGAAAGCTGTGTGTAAGGTGGGTGCCGCGCTCACTTTCAGTAGGGCAAAAACACAGTTTTGAAGACGTTTTAATAGTGTTTTTTTGCCTCGATTTGTAACCATGGATGAGACATGGATCTGCCACTTCACACCTGAGACGAAGGAACAGTCAAAGCAGTTGACTGGAGTGGGAGAATCATGTTCAAAGAAGGCGAAGACAGTGCCATCTGCAGGAAAGGTCATTGCGTCTGTTTTTTGAGATGTGAATGGGATTAATTTTATTGATTATCTTCAGAAAGGAAAAACCATCAATGGTCAATATTATGTTAATTCATTGCAGCGTTTAGGTTATGAATTCATTGAAAAAAGACCGCATTTGGCGAAAAAAAAGTGTTGCCTCAAGACAATGCTTCATTTTACATATTCACTATTGCGATGGCCAAAATTAATGAATTAAGGTTCGAATTGCTTTATCACACACTTTATTCGCCAAATTTAACTCTTTCGGACTATTTTCTATTTCCAAACTTGAAAAAATAACTCGTTGGTAACAGATTTGCCAACAATGAAGAGGTGGAGTCTGCGGTTGATGGCTATTTTGAAGAGTTTGACAGTTCTTACTATAAACAGGGTATAGAAGGCTATTGAATATCGCAGGAAAAAGTGTTTCGAATGAAAAAGAGATTATGCTGAAAAATAAAGAACATTTTCCCCAATTTTTTTGTGTCTTCTTTGTTGTTCTCGTATTTCAAATCGTGTTGGAGTTTTGCGTTACCGGCAATGGACTCATGATTATCACATGCGGCAGTCATTTTCTTGTGTTTGAAGCGCACTTGGAGTTATCAAATAATTGATAAGTCTAGTAAAAACTTCTCAAACACACATTCGGAATCGTTGTTAAACAGCTGAGTTTAAAGTAAAAAACGAAAGAAATGTGTCAGCTTATTGAATGTGAGAAACTGGCCCATTTATGGGATGCAGGGAAATATGTTATTTTTGTGTTTGTATGAGTTGCACGAGGACAGGTTAATAACCTTATAATTTAATGCGAGAGGGCGCTCAAAGTGGCATGTCATATTACAAGTGGTGTGAGGTATGGTAAATGCATGACATTGACGATTATATTTAGTGTAGTTAGAATGGTCCTATCGAAGTGCGCGTGCCGACGCAGCTCTGATGCAACACTTTTGTTTCCTATTATCATAAGCTGGTTGTTTATGATTGCTTTCCTCAGACGGTCTTATTATTGATAGTACAAATCCGAGTTAGAAATTTGGCCGTAGGTGGTCAGTTCTCAGTAGATGATTGCCTGGCAATCCCACAGAAGGCCCAGCAAAATATTGCTGACCGTAGTAGTCTTTATATTTGGTTTCTTTGCAGTATCATTAATAATGCTTATTTTCCTATTATTTAGTATTACGGCCTTAGTTAAAATGAAAGACCGTGGCGCGACGGTTAGTATACGCGACTGTCTTTCGCATGATCGTGGGTTCAATCCCGCACACAGGCACTTATCATTATTTGAGCGGGGGTCACATCCATGTGTCTGAGGAACACTTCGAGTAGTCGAGTAGTCTACAACTCTTATAAATACTTCTAAAACTACAACATTCGAAATCGTCATTAAACTGCAGGTCCCGTTGAATGAGTCTAGAAATAGAATGTGTGAAAGCTCACTGAATGTGAGAAGCTATCCCATGTCTTCTTCATAAGATGTAACATATTTTGCTTTTTTTAAGTTGGGTTTTAAGTACAATCGCATATTTTTTCATTTAATTAAAAGCAGATTTCCCGACAAGAACTGTTGGTAGCAGCAATTAAGGACTCCTTGCCGCCAGGTTGTCTCCTATTCTAATGAACTTTGCGGGATAGCAGTCCCCACACATTGTCAATAATGTCCAGATGGGATGAGTATGCAAGCCATTTCAATAAAGACATACTGTACATACATCTCTATGAAACTTCTTAGAACTTGTCAAATAGTAATATTTTGCCAGATGTTAAGCTTGTAAATCCTGTAGCCTAAATTTTTGTCTATTGTGTTGGTTTACAATAAATTCGTTGGCAAATCCTCCTTTTCTTAGATTTATGTTTTTTTTTATTTAGTTGTACTATATTTAGTCAAGTGTTGCGGAAGTCAAACATTTGCCTAACAGAGCCTCGGAATGCCACACCCATTCTATCGTGTTGTTCGGAAAGTTCGTTCGGTTTTTAAAAGGACTGTATTTACAATTTTATATACAAGAAAATAATTATTTTAATCTATTATATAATCTCCCCCTTTCTTTTAATAACTTCTTCCCACCTCTCTGGGGGCTTTTCAATTCCTCTCTCATAAAACTTGCGCGGTTTTTCTGAGAACTGCGTTCAATTCGATTTTTTAAATTTTCAAATATCAAGTGGTTGCTCAGACTGCAAAATAACGGATGGTCGGACGGGGCGCGGACTGGTGAGTATAGTGGGTGAGGTAAAACTTCCCACCCAAGCTGTGACAGTTTCTGATGGGTCCGGAAGGCAGTGTGAGGGCGGGCGTTGTCATGATGGAAAATGACGTCTCCCCGATTGATGAGCCTCGACCGTTTTTCTTCCAATGTCGCCTCCAATTTATCTAATTGTGCGATGTAGTAGCCCGCATTAATCGTTTGATTTGTTGGAATAAGCTTAAAAAAGACTACTTCTTTGACATCCCACCAAATCGACAGAATTACTTTCCTGGGGTTGGTTTCCCCCATGATCTTTTCCGCGTTCCGCGATCTTCAGAAGTGGGGTCTTGTTATTTCTTATCCTTGTTATCGCAGACGTCAACGCGATTCAGGCGGTTGGTCTCGGTGAGAGAGGTACCTACACATCGAGGTTGTTCACAAATCCGAGCTCTTTTATAACTCCGTGAATGGTTGAGACTGATTTTTTGATTGCTTCAGCTATTTCCCTAACTGTTCCACGGGGATTAACCATGATTTGATGATTTGGGAGCGTCCGTTACAGAGATGTCGCCCGGAGACAATCATTTCTGGCAAGTTCTTTCATTTGATCCGTTTTCTTGATAAACGGACTTTATTTTTTGGCTGGCTTCAGCAGCCGTTTTTCCTTTTCGGCAATAATACAGCATAATAATTTTATCATTTGAAGGACGCAACCACTTAGAAGCGATCAGGTCTGGTCATTAGGAAATTGGGAAATTGTGTTTCATCTGGATAACGCCAGGCTACACATATGGATAGTGGCTCGCCAGAAGCTGTGAGAGTTTGGTTGATTCTTGTATAAAATATTATTTTAACTAAAGCTTTCAACGAATTCCTTTTTACTATACCTTGTATATTATCCCTTTGAACAAGTTTGTAAAAAATGTATCTTTGGAACAGGATAAATTGCACACCAAAGAGGATATATACAAGCAAAATGGATTAAATATTCCGCACGTAACCCTTTCATAAACGTAGACTATTTTATCTATCCAAGGTTTGATATTGGCTGAAAAAATTTCCCAATTATCTCATATATATGGAGTTTCAGATAAATATTTTTGATTCTTTCAAGCGCAGTGACAAACATAGTACCATCCACACTGTAATGAAAAAAATAACAGATACCAAAATTTGTATTTGGAACGAATTCTAGCAGTGAATGGGCATAAATATGTGCATTTCCAGCATATTAAATTCCTTAAAATTTGTCGCCTTTTTTGCTGTTATTTGTAAATGTACTGAACATTGAAATGCTTTATCATAACCATTATAGTTTTTAGGCTGATATTGACTTCGAACGGAAATCCGTTTAATAAACTTTGTCATTATCTCTGTACTTAAACATTTCAAAGCCAAGTGACAGAAAAAAGAGGATATAAACAAAACAAAAAAAGTTGATGTTCATCGAAATAAATTTTAGCAATATTTATAATTTGTCTCTCTTTGTAAATTATGTTTCTATAATCAAAGATATCCAATCAAATGCAAAATGTCAAAATTTAATTTACACAATCCTGCGTTAGCATCAAATATTAGTCCTTTTATGGCCAATATTGGAAACGAAATTCCGTTTGAAGGATTTGTAGGCATTTGCCTTGGGAAAGCGATTACGTAATGTTAGATTTTTGAAGAAAATTTAAGAACGGGAAGGAAGGCTATTCCGCTTTTGTTGCACAATTATTTTTTGGCTTAACGTATAAAGAAGACAAACACAAATCCATAATTAATTAATTTTGGGTCTACAATGTTCCAATTTTCTGATTTTTTTAAGAAATCTAATTTCGTAAACTTGACAAAGTTAAGTCGGTTATTGGCATCATTTATAACACTTTTCGTGTCCCCTTTTGTAATGTATTTCTTTGGTTTGCCTTCCTTAACTTCCTGCCTTTGGTCACATCGATCTTAGAGTGGTTTAGTCTCATAACCACTTGGTAGAATATCAACCGTTCAGTTTTAATATATGTATCCTGTGTAATAATTAGGGAAAGGTACTGCAAGTGCCAGTGCAATTTTGTCATATACTTCATAATTGCATTCATCATATTCAATTTCCGTGATGAACTGACATCATCAGTTTACATTTAAAATAAAATTATATACGGGAAGATTTAATTTATTTTAGATTTTATTTTATTTTAGAAGCGTAGATAGTCGAAGGTTTGGTTAGTCGCTATAGAGCGTTTCTCTGTAGCGAACCGTGCTGTAACGTGTAGAACATTCTTCAATATTAGAGCTTTTCGCAATTTAAATGATGCGTCTTTGATATCTGTTATCTTTTGCACCACAGTATGGATGGTATACTATGTTTGTCATTCCGCTTGAAGAACGAAATTAAATTTCTTAAAAAAAAATCAGAAAATGGGGGCATTGAGAACCCAAGTGGAAAATATATTTTTTGTTATTGTTTAACAGCAGCATCCAAACTTTTACAATTATGTGAAAATTTAGGTCATCATCCAGCAAATGTTACCATATAATAAATCACTAGATGGTAACAATATTAGAAAAGTACTGAAAAAGTATTATTTGCCAAAAATTGGATTCAGTTCTTATATGAGTAAGTTTATATCGTGTAGGACCAATTTGTGCCAAATGCGACACTTGTGGGGCGTTGAATCACGAATAACATAAAGACTCATCGCAAAACGCTTTCCTTTCGTTTAAGTTATGTGAAAAAGAAATCCATTTTTCTCCAAGAGATGGCATTAGTAATCTGTATCTCGCGTACTTGATGTTGAGAAAGCATTCGACACTATATGGCATCACGGTTGACTTTTTAAATTAGTTGTAGCAGATATGGCAAAGTATTTGTGTAAAACTATCGCGGACTTTCTAGACAACAGATAATTTGCGGTTTCGGTTGGGTAGAGTATCTTAATTTTATCACCAGTTTTGTACTCGATCTACACTTTGGATTTCGAACCTCCTAAAGAAGTTGACACTGCTTATTAAGCAGACGATACACAGTGTCGTGGTTTCATATAAACGGTGGCCAAAAATAGAAGGAGTTTTCAGAAAAGAATGAAAATTAGAACATATTGCTTTTATAAAAGTAGGAAAGAAAAAAACCAAGTTTAGAGAAAATCGGTCTAAGGACACGCCCACCTCTCATATATCCTGTAATGAAAAAACCTTATTTTTTCTAAAGTTGTTTCTGGAATTGAACAAAACTTGGCTCGATTGGTCTCTAATACATTCCGAATAACTTTGATAAATTTTATGAAATTATCTCAAAGAAAAAGATGCAATTTGTTCACGAAAATTGTCAATACCTCTTTCACATTCTTTTAACTTTTTCAATAAGTTTCCTATTTTTATCTGTTCCGATCCGATAAGATTGAAATTTTGCATGTAAATATATTTAGTTATATTGTAGCACATTGCCAGTTTAAAAAAAAATCGTAAAAGCCCCCCTCCCATACAAATAACATAAATTTAAAAATTATTTTAATTCGTAAATTGTGATCATATAAGAGCAAAATTTTACAAAAATTATTAATTCAGTGAAAAGAAATTTAAAAACATGAATTTTATATATTTAACATAACATATTCAATATACATACATACATAAAATATATATAGAAGGTATTACAGGCAATTAAAATATATTAACAACTATCACTGTCATCACTTTCAGATTCTACCAGATTCGCTGTTTTTATGCTCTGAAATCTTTCTTTTGTAACTAAATACTCTTTCAGATCATTTATATCACTTTTCGTTAAAAGTATTTTCTGACTAAGCATCGAAATTGATGGCTCTGGCTGCAGAATAAGATAATTTATTAGGTCTCCCATGGAGGCAATCCTACTTACTTTTCTTGCATTCCAGGACTACATAATTGTTGGTATCAATATCATTAACATCTAAAATGCTTCTTACGGTTTTCTCCAAAATCTTCTGTAAGGGTACCTCTGCAAAAGATTCTGGTAATTGAATGTCATCAGGCAAAATCTTTTTTTTAGCATCTGCAATCATATAGTATGATGGAAAGCAATCTTTGTGAATAGAATTTACTACTTTCCTCATCATATTGTACTGCCTCATAGATAAATCCATATCAATGTATAATGCTAGAGCACTTTCAACAGAAATTTTTTTCATTAGTATTTGAACCCGTTAACCTTTCTGCGGCTTTTTTAAGAGCTTCAGATGAAGTAGAAGCGACAAGATCCTCCACTCGCCTCCTTTTTGTTCGCATTGAACCCTCCTCATAAGAAACATTCGGTCGGCCTTTACGACTTGTAGTTGCTTCCTAATATAGTATAAAATAATTAAGTTTTCTTGCAATACTAAATCTTTACACGGATACTTACATTACAAATGATTTCACAAAATAGTTCGCTATCTAGCCTGTCACTCAACTCAGTTCCAAATCTGTCTCTAATGCGATGATATTTAGACCAATTGTTAGAGAATTTTAATAGAGTAAGCTTTATTTTCTGTTGTTCACTTTCTAATAATACTCGTTTAAAATGCTTTTCTACAAAATCTTTAACATGATGCACAACATCGCATGGTCTGTTTTGCTTTATCTCTAGCCACAATTGAAAAATGGTGCGAATCCGCAATCAGGTTGACACTGAAAAACAATCATAAAAGAAATTCGTGCAAAATCGAGCAGCGGAATTTGAAATATATTAAAATACATACTTGTAGCTACAAAATACCAAAAAATTGGAAAAGTGTTATCTCTACTTTCTTTTAAATTCTCTACGAAAGTTCGCTGTTGCTGAAAAATCTTGACAATGTCTCACTACTATCTTTTTCTAACGGGATCTGACATATGATCAATATTTGTACACAAAAACAGTGTTGTAATTATAACTAAAGGCACCACTTACACCCTGTTATACATTTTGGTAGCCGTTACATTCAAATAATTAAATTTTTAGTATTATAAATGAACCTTAAATTTGGAGCTTTTCCATAAATTTCGTATGCTGTACACAAACCTTAACTTTGAACCACTGTAACTTTAAAATTTAGAAAAAGTTTTAAAAGATGTTTTAGATATGATCTAACCAGAGTGTTACAAAAAAAAATTAAAAAAAAATAAAAACGTTCGAATTCTAACATTGACGTTAACCATTGTTGGCCACCCTCGCGACACAGTGCGATACGGCGATAATTTCATCAAATAAAGTAACAAACGTCCTCTTAAATGGAAAGTAGTCTTATGGTCTGCAATAAATACTTTCAAAAACGGAAAATTAAGATCAACGTTCACAAAACTCAAAGCATAATTTTCCCTTTCAACAAATCTTCGGAAAGAATCCCGACGAGACTAATGTACTTTGAAGGAAACACCAAAGAAACTCAAAATAATCTTAAATATCATGGGGTGATTTCAGATCAAAAACGCTCCGTCCAGAAACATGTTCAATTATCTTGCGAGAAGGCACTGTGTTCATTTAGGGCATTCAGGTATGTGATACAAAACGTTTTCGATTTCAAATCGATGCAAGAACGATGGAAGTTGTGATGCACATCTTTTTATCGATTTCATTTCGGTTTGAGCTGAAATCGATATCGATTTCATTTTCCATTTCGTTCTATGGAAAATATGGATAAGAAAGGTGTGATAGAAAACGAATTACCGTTTTCATTTACGGTTTTCAATCGAGTAGTCTTGGTGTGGCGATTTTGTAAAGTCGCATTTCTTTATTCGGAAGAAAAATAATAAATTGCGAACAATTTAAAACTAAAGTGAAGAAAATTTGAAATGTAGGCATTTATATCAAACAACTGATAAAACACAGACTTATTTTGTATATTTCAGGGGAAAGCACGCAAAATTGAATTAATACAAAATTTACACATATATAACTCATCTAAATTAACTCACAATCATGGCATTTATGCTGTAATATTCTTTTCTATTATAAAACAAATGTTCCTGAGTACCTGGTTTAATTATTGTAATGTGGTTACCGTCTATGCAGCCAACAACACCTGGAATTCTGCATTTATCAAAAAAATGTTTTTTTGGACTTCAACATTTCTTGTGGCTCAGCGGAAAGTTTTATCCAGTATTGGCACAACACATGCTCCAGGAGAACAACCATGCGTCCAAATATTTTAGAAAATGTGGTGCGGTGTATAGCTATGGCAACATCATTACCCACAGAGCGTTAAAAGCAGCCTTCAGCGAAAAATCTGAGCGTTGTTGCCAACTGGATTGCTAATGGAATGGACGAGGGTGTAACACTTGTCCCATGGCTTCTTATTTAAGCGGAAGCATTCTACAGAACTATGAACAATTATGTATTACTGAAACCTTGGGATAACACATTTGGTTTACTTTTTTCCCGGCAAATCTAGTGGGTTGGAAGCATCGCGTAACTTTTTCCTTTTAATATTTTCTTCTTTATTTGATGCATCACTTAAAATTGCGGACACTGCGACAATAAATGCCATGTTATAAAATTATTTTCCAGCTTACACTTGTTAATTTGATTCTTGTTGTGCAAACACTTGTATTTTAAAACGTAAACAAATGCTCTGAGTTGTATTTTGCAAAAGAATATGGTGGAAATGAAACACAACTGGAAAATGAAATCGATACGATTTCTGTCACAGCTAAAATCGATCTGTTCGTTTTGGTACTTCGTTTTCATTTGAAAACGAATCGATTTGCATCACATACCCCATTATGGCCATTTTTAAACAGACGATCGAGTCTAAATCTTATAAAATAAAACTCTTATTTACATATACAAGTGTGTCATAAGGCCCATAATGTCTTTCGCTTTACTGATATGGCAAAACAGAGCAAAGAGTCGCTTACGAAAAATGCAAGTTCTTCAAAACAAATGCTTAAATATGATTTTCAACAAACATTGGAGGTACCACATTTTTGAGCTACATGAAGGATACGAACTTTTTAAGGATTACTTTAAAATATTAAATGATAACTATTTTAACAAAATTCTCTATTCTCCTTTTTCCGTAATAAGAGAATGTAACGATTTATATATAACTTAATAGGGGGAAGTTATCAAACTGAAAATTTGTGTCTGTAAGTGGTCATCTTCGCAGGCAATCATTCTATGAACAATAATTTGTTCTTAATGTTGAGCTACACAATTTTTTTTTGTTTTGCAAATGAAGGATTTTAACTTTTTACCTTCCAAATCGATTGTAACTCCATTCAATTAATTCACTTTTATGTAATAACAAGATTTAGTTGTTGCAATATCTTGGAATAAAACTTAAAAACTGTGCATAGATATCTATTTTTTAGATTTAAGTTATTGTTGGACTAATAAATAAAAAACAAAAAAAAAAAAAAATCTGTATCTCGCGTTGTACAAGTGCGATCGGTTTACGCTAGGCGGCCTTAGAGAGAGACAAGATTTCTTACTAAAATAAACTACTCGGACGGTTTTGAGATTGCTTGACTCAGTATTGTTTCAGGGCGCTCCAAAAGTGGACAGCAAGAAAAGCAAAATGTGCTATATTTTACAGTTTTTCTTTGATTAAGGTGGAAGCGAACGCGGCTAAAAAAGTGAACAATATTTAGGTTCCTGATACTGTATGAGCTAATCACGTGGAACTTTTGATTCGTCGAAATTTTAATATCAAAAATGCACCACGCTTTGGAAGGTCAATTGTCGAAAATGTCGATAAAATAATGGAGTCGCCAAATCCAACCTTCATGTAAGTTCTGTTGCGATTGCTCAGGAGCTTAGCATTTCACAAAAACCCGTTTGCAGTCACTTGAATAAGGTTGGGTACAACAATAATCTCGAAGTATGACTGTGACATCCATCGACGTAAAAAAAACCTCATGGGCTACATCCCCATTTTCGAATTGCTGAAGAATGGCAGCAAAATCAACCTGTTTCTGAAGCGGAAAATGTCTGGTGATGAAAAGTGGATCAGACGAAAAAAACGCCATAGTCGAATCACGGTTAGATGGCACAAACGGCGGCAGGAAGGCTTTGCTGCGTTTTTAGTGAGATTGCCACTACTATGACCTGCTCTCTTACAGCCAAACTGTTAATTCGGACCTTTATTATCAATAAATGGACCTTGTGAAGGAAACAACGACCCAGAGGCTGCCAGCTTTTGGCCTATAGGACAGAAATTGTGTTCCCTCACGACAACGCCAGGCGATATACATCGATAGTATGTCGCAAAAAATTCCGAAAGCTTCATTGGGAGGCTCTTATGGATTCATCTTATAGTCCAGACTTGACACCAACTGCATACCACCTGTTAGTGGAAAACTCTCCTTAAGAGAAGCTTGGAAATATCAATAGGGATGACGACTTCTATGAGAGGGGCATAATAGAATTACCATAGTCATGAATTCATACAGATGAATTATTTGGATGGGAAAACTCTTCCGCCAGTTGAATACGTAAATATGCGATACCGTTACTGCTTTCAAATCAGACCAACTACGCTGAAAACGATGCAAATTCTACTCATTTTTGGGTAGAATTTGCTCTCGAAGCATATTGTTGCCATTCATTCAAAATGGATGCAAACATGAAATGGGTGAGAACATGAAATGTGTTTCAGTCGCTCTCTGGCAGTCGGTATGCAAGTGTATTCGGAATTGGGGTTTGATACATAGTATTGACGCAATTTTTTAACATATTTGAAAATTGGAAATTCTCTTAATAAGGCCACACTCCTCAAGGGCATTATTGTTATTTGGAAAGGGTAAAAATTTTAGCACAAATTTTTATCCGGAAAGCAATTTCAGGGACCTCTGTAAACAATTATCCTATTGACTTTTGTTCAGAGGGAAGTGAATTCACTAGATATTACTTACTCTATGCAATTGCCTTTAAAATAGGAAGAAGATGTCGAACAAAATGGCACATATTTGATCTAAATGAGAGCATTCATTCATTATCGTACAAAAATAATGGATTTCTTTTTACTACATTTTATATTTGTCAACAAAATTTTGGTCTAGCCTGTATTTTTATTACGATACGATTGTGTTAAATCTTCCAATGCGTTGTTATCTTGCGGCCGTTAGAATCATATGACTTATAAATTCGTGCAGTTTTAGTTCATATCAGTTAACACTTGTGATTGTATTATACGATCACTGAGAAATGCAGTTCACTATTTTATTATCGAAAAGTTTGACGCAATGTAATTTGTTCTTCTCAAATTTGAACAGAATATTTGCTTCCAATTGATGGCAAAGAAAAACTAAATGAGATATCCAACTCAATGTTGTAGTAGTCTTCTGACGAATATAGTAGTGTTGCATGTGAATTCACAACACATTCCTCCAATTTGCTTCCCTTCGTGTCCCCTTTTGTAATATATTTTTATTTGGTTTGCCTTCCTTAACTTCCTGCCTTTGGTCACATGGATCTTAGGGTGGTTTAGTCTCATAACCACATGGTAGAATATCAACAGTTCAGTTTTAATATATGTATCCTGTGTAATAATTAGTGAAAGGTACTGCAAGTGTCCGTGCAATTTTGTCAGATACTTAATAATTATATTTATCATATTCAATTTCCGTGATGAACTGACATCATTAGTTTACCTTTAAAATAAAATTATATATAGGAAGATTTTATGTATACATATGGAATCTTATTTTAGAAGCATAGAAAGTCGAAGTTTTGGTTAGGCGCTAAGGAGCGCTTCTTTGGAGCGTACTGTAGTGTGTAGAACATTCTACAATATTCAAGCTTTTCGGTACATAAATGATGCGCCAAGCTTTCCTTTCATTTGAAAATGGGTCAACACTGGAAAATCCGAACTCTGGGCAACCAAAGTCATCAAGAGCAGCGAGAAAAGTGGAGAGCATTTAGTCAGTGTGTTCGTGATGATTCGCACCTTTCAATACATAGATCATCCTTACACCGCATTTTGTTCAAAGAACTAAAACTGCATCTCTACAAAATTCAACTGTTAAAACGATGCAAAGGCTTGATTTCTCGAACGTTTTTCAATCTGATTTTAAAATTTGAAGCTCGTTTTAGTTTTAATGGATACGTAAGTACGCAGAACTGCCTCTATTGCAGTGCAACGAATCCGAAATACAAACATCAGAAACTCCTTCATTCGTCAAAATTAAGAACATGGGTTGAAGCGATGTTGAAGATGATGGGGACGGCAAATTCAGAGCTTTATGTGGACATTTTTGTTTTGTTTTGCTTAACAACTTGTTGTTGCTTATACTCCTCTGACGCGAGTTCTTGGAATTTCTCTGGTAAATTGACCTCCATGCAGTTTTGATCCAACTCCTATGACTTTTTTGCAATGGGGTTAACTGGAGTTATCTCGCATTTAAAGTGTACGCCAATAGACCGATTTCCTTGGCGCATTTGGAGGAAAATATCCTTTAAGAAGATGCAGCCATCACGGAGTCTAAATGTCAAGCCGTCACAAGAATGTTGACAAGAGGGTTTACATTTGGACGATATTGTTTTTAAGAAATAAATTCCCAATTTATATACCTTAATAAATAGCGACTTATTTCTCTTTTAACTTTCTTTTGAAATTCTTACAAGTGGACTGGCAAAAGCTTGTTAATACAAGCTGTCCGTCGGGAAGGTATACTACTTTGTTTGTTTATAATTTTTAATTAAATGAAAGAGATCTTAGATCTTAGAGATCTTATATTAATAAATATTTTATTTAATGTTGGAAATTAGGTATGGAATATAATATCAGATAAATGTCCGCCTCTGTTAGCCTCACAAATGCGAGCCTTGTTGAGCACATTTTTCATTATATTCTCACACATTTCAAGCGGTATTTCATTAATTTTATCACGAATATTTTGTTTGAGTTGCTCAAGCGTTTCTGGTTTGTTTGCATATCGTATACCTTGCTTTTCAGATATCCCCACAAAGAGAAGTCCGGAGCAGTCAAATCAGGCAACAGGGGAGGCCAACCATTTCTTGAAATAACTTGTGGTGGAAAGAGGTCTCGCAGCAATTCCATTGTAATCCTGGCTGTATGCGATGTGGCACCGTATTGTTGATACCACATGTTAATCAAGCCCAAAGCATACAGTTGAGGCATTAAAAAGTTTTCA
>JAHXMU010000160.1:60861-81755 GCA_019455685.1 Philornis downsi
GCGTTGCCAGATGGGTCCGTCGAATATGGGCAACCCTGTAGTACATCTTGTTGGCACGTTTTATCTCCCAAAATTTTCACGTAACTTTCTCATCGTCACAGTAAGGGATGGTTCGTTTTGATCAAATGTTTTAACAATTAAAACACGTTGGTTTATCGAATATTTTTCAATAATAAATTTGCCACGTCCCTGCTTCACGACTGACAAATATGAACTGTCAAGACTAATGTTTACCAAAATGGCGGCGGAACAAAGTAGTATACCTTCCCGAATGGGCACCCTATATTTTGAGAAGAAATGTAATCGCAATTAATCATTTATTGTGAAAAAGGTACATCTTATGGATGTTATTCAAAATATTATCCATCGCTTGCCACTATTTCTTCCCATCTTTCTGACAGCATAAGAACATGGCATCGATAGATGCGGTTATGATGATAGATGCAGTTATGATGCCTTAATTTCTCCGGGTCCTTTCATGTAATTAGAAAGAAACTCCTTAGAAGTGGAAAATATGCTCATATAGTATTTGTAGAAGCTATAAAAATACTATTCTTATGAAATGGCACCCACATTTTTCCTGGTGGATACCAGCTTGTTTGCGTGTCCAAGGTAACAGAGCACTGTTTAAAATCTTTCTACGGCAGATTTTTTGATTTATTTTAACACCGTGTTCAATTAACGCGAGTGTTGAGTGTCCTGTGGCAGTTAGCGCCTCTAAAACCATCACTGATGCAGACGCTTGACTTTGTGAAGCAGTTCTTTGGCCTAAATTGCTTTATGATTTGCCTCTAATCATACGCCATTGTCTTATTTGTTTACATATTGCTGAATCGTAGACATTGTTTTCATTAGAAAAAATCAAATTTTCAAGCTCGTCACCAACGCACAAAAGTTTTCACACATTTGATCTTTGTGGACGAACTGCTTTTTGTGCAGTTCGTGCACTTTTTGTATTTTGTAGGTCTTCAATCATAGCACATTTTTTTTTAATATGGGCCCCATGCTACAAGCAGACACTGAAGTTTTTCGCTAATTGAAAAACGATTTAAGTTGAATTCTGGCCTTCACATTTCTAACCAATTTGGCGATGTTGCTCTTTTTGGATGTCCAGCTCCATGGCATTTTTTGATGCTGCCAGTATCATTGTAACGTGTAATGGTTCGATACACAAACATTTTGTTCACACGTAATTGTCGCAGCTCATTAACCTTGGCTGGTCTCAATTTTCCAGTCATATAAAAAACAATAACACTGTTGCGTTTGAATTCCATAACATTTTTTTTTTCTGCGACGTAAAACTATATGCTTCCATAGACTTGCAAACAATATAATAGACTTACGGCTATCAAAAAATGAGTGCGCTGTCGTTAACCGTTTGACTGTTGACAACAGCATTAAGTTAGCAACATTTCGAGCGCATATCGCTCTGTGTACATTTATCGAATTTACCATAATACCCTCGTACACCAAGAATCACGACAGTCAGGTGGCGCATGAAAAAGTATTCTCCTAATTGAGTTACGACAACTATAAGTGGGTTTATAACAAAATATCTCGAAGAAATTACTTTAGTAGGCAATGAATTAGTATTTGTTTAAAGGTTTTTGTTATCACGATAACTTCATGCAAGTACCTTTTGTGGAACTCGATAAAGCCCTCACAAACAGTGTGAGTCTATTGATAAATTCTACTCCATTAAATATATAAAAATACCATTCGTTGTGCTACGTTGATTTTATTTTTAGAGAACACATTTTCGATGTTCCGCCTTTCAGTATCCTGCTAGTCCTGCCATTCTCAGAAAGCCACCACTACCAATTGCGTGGTGATTGTGACGGACGCATCGACCAGCGGTAAAGGGTGTGAAACACAATTCCAGGTCGCAGTTATTTATATTTATATGCAGTGGAAAAAAACGCATAGTTTGCAAAGGCAGTTTCTAACATTGTTGTAAATTAGCTACTTTTACTATTTTTTTTTTTACTTTACTATTTTTTAATGTATGAAAAAAGGATGTTAGGAATGGTGAAACTATTTTATTATCTTAGGTAGCGATGGTTTTTATGTCAGAATTTAAACTAGAGTCGCAAACCGGTTCTGAACTAAACAAATTGTCTCAAAAAAAAAAAAAAAATGATGAACCAAACCAATAACTGCCTCACATTTGCCATAGGTAAAACGACAAATTGATTAAATCTATATCGATTTTAATGATAATTTTTCTGTGCTGTAGCAAGTATAAATAAGTCTCGTTCACAGTTTTTGTTAACATTTTTTAATTTGTTATAAAAAAACGTCGTTATTCTCTACTTTTCCCAACCTTTATGGCATATTCGGTTACCCAGGACATAAAAAGCTTTTACCTTTTGAGACTATCCAGAATTCTATTCAAATTTTGGTTTCTTTATGTGATTTTATGAAGCGCTACTCAGGCAGAAAGTGTCTTAGCGATCGGAAGAAATGATAATGAGAATTGGCAATGTCAGGTGAGGGGTGTCGGACTTGCCAATTGAGGGTTTTTGAGCCGGTTTTGACTGCCCTTGCAAAATGCAATAATCGCTTTATCTTGCAATAGAATAATTTTGCCGTGTCTTGGGTAGCTGTAGCCATTTTTCTCCTGCTTGGCTCAATCTTATCCATTGTGTTGGATACAGAGCCCCCAATATGATGGAAAAAGTTTACTTGAGCAAGCTTCAAGTCATAAAGGCTTGTAATCTTCCAGAGCCGTGTTTTGGGCTGTGTTACGTTTATAGAGCCGACAAAATTTTGAATACTTCTACATTATGGTCAGAATTAGATTATATTGATTTGTCCATGATATGATTGCACTAGAAGAATGTAATCAATTCACCAAAGTGCAGATCCATATGTAAGCACTACAGTATTAAGCAAACTATCCGACATGACGTATAGATGGAGCTAGTAGTTTGACAAAAAATATTTTGGTGAAAAGCGGCAACTTTATACGATATAAGTTTTAAGTTGTTTAGTATTTTCATTTGAGCCTTCAAAAGCAAACGACCTCAGTGAATTTGTAAACACAGAAAAAATTGGTCACCGTTAAGTAATTCAATATTTCCATTCGAAAGGTCTCAGGCCAACCAATATTAAAACCGAGCTAGATTCTACTATGGGGAGTTTAAACGAGGCCGTACAAGCCTCCGTTGGGTGAAGGTGCATGAGCTAACTGAAATGGTAGGCATTTCAAAAAGTGCTGTATATCGTATATTGACCGAAGATTTGAAGATGACAAAGCTATGCAAAAGATGGGTGCTGCGCTTACTTTCAATAGAGCAAAAACACAGTTGTGAAGATGTTTTAATAGAGTGTTTGGCGACGTTTCACCGCAATAAAGCCGAATTTTTGCCTCGATTCGTAACCATGTATGAGACATGGATCTGCCACTCCACACCTGAGACAAAGGAACGGACAATGCTCCAATTCGGGCATTCACTATAGCGACGGTCAATATTAATGAATTAAAATAAATGAATTATTCCACAGATTTGGCTCCCGCGAAATATTTTATTTTTTTTCGGCATGGGCCGATATGGATAATTTTCAACAGGGTTGGTCACTGGCCTATCCAGGCTGTAAGCAAGTAGCGGCGTGAGCCAATACCGTAACCGTGAGTGCATGCGAAAAAAAATTCAAAATTGTGCGTGATCGTGTGTGCGCAAAATGTTTATCATTCACGCTCACTACTCATGCTCAGGTTTCACATTTGTTATAAACAACAGTAACATAATTTGCGCAAATATTTCACTGAGAATCAAACGCATGTACATATCTGTAGTGTTGTACAGACGTACACAAGCTCAAAAAAACTTGAAATATTTTGAAATTAGCTGAGTTAGCTTGTCAGAAATTTGACTTTGAGGGGAAACCTTCAAAAGGTATTATGGTTACCAACAATTTATCTAATGTGGTTGTGCTTATTTGAAAAGTCCAGCTAATTCATCATAAATATAATTTTGGTAAGAGCATGCAAAAAGCTAATGGTATATTTAAAAATATGTTGACCAAAGCTATTAGATTACATTACATATAACAATTCGGTGGAATTAAATTTTTGTGATGTTAAAGAATATTATTAAAATGATGACCGGAATTCCCTCACATTTTTCGGAAAAGGAGCGGGATCCATAACATTTCACCAATTGATTTCAATTGACTATCAAGTCTTACAGAAATATTTGTGGCAGTTGAAAACTTGCTCAGAGCAATTGAGCAATCAAAAGAAAATAGTGACATCGGAGTAGTCGAAAATAAGGAAATCTTGTTCACCTATTCCGTTCAACACTCAATTTAAAAACTTTTTGGACAGATGCCATATTAATGAAAATCTTGATAATGACGTCATTCTAGAGTTTTAGGAAAAATATAGACTAGATTCAACTATTACCAAAATACTGACAATACTGTACTTGAGGCTACATTCAACTGTTGAGAGAGCTGACTAAGAATATTCTTAATAAAGAGGCCAGCTCAACTACAAGCAATTTTTCAATATTTGAAGGAGAGGTGTACTCATTTTTAACTACCTACTATGATCTTTTTACCAGAGAATAATTCCACAATTTTAGCGGCATTGCCAGCTTTTCTTGTATTGATTTCCAACACTGAAATCAGAACAGCTGATGATTTTACATCATAATATGTTCGACAACATATTTGTAGAATTGTTAAGCTGCGTCTTCCTTAATTGCTATTATATTTCTTTTCCAAGTTTAGAAATGTATTATCGAACTACATTATTCCGACGCCAATGTCTAAAATCATCGAAAAAAGGCTGACGTTCTCACATAAGAAAATTTTAAGAAAAAATTTAGTTTCAAATTCTAAGATCATTTTTTTTATAGCAATTTCACCGTGGAAAGAAAGTCAGCGTAGTACCAGCGTTTATAAGAGAAATGGCGATAAATTTATTTAAATACAAATTGTTAATTTTATATTCTAGGATATTTTTAAGAATAATAATAATAATATTTTTGTGTATTATTACAAATATCTTAGTATTAAATATAGCGTACATGTACGTATATTTCGAATGTAATAAATTTCAAAAAAAACAAAAAAAAAAAAAAAGATAAATATAATTTGTACTTTATCAGTACAAAATATAACAAAATTTTAACTAAATTTATAGCTTTACATTTTGGAAACCCAACCGATAGGACTCAAATGAGAATCAGTCCAAATACCACGTCTGTTCTGGATTTCGACCCGGTTTGAAATCAGTCATCTTCGAGGATTTATTTTCAAATTTTGGTGATTCTCAGAATCAGATAAATATTTAAAAAAATACAATATTTTATTTAAATTTAAATTTGACTTAATAAATAAATGCTTGAATCATTTGTATCATGCATAAGCGGTCCATTAGTTCGAGGGCTTCCCAAAGCATGGACAGATATGGATCATTTTCAACAGAGGCTGTCGCTGGTCTAATCAGGCCTTAAGTATAAAATATAAAATAATTTTAAATAAAACTATAGTTCGTCACAGCGATAAAATCAACCTTGAAATGCTAATTTTTATGGAGTATTTATCAAAAGTGTATCGATATTGCCAATTTTGAGTAAAGTTCGTTCTTCACTCTACCAAATCATATGTGCTAAATGATATTACAAAGAAAAATGACTGTTGTGGGAGCAAAAAAACATAGCTCTCATACAACATTTCAAATTTCTAGTCGAAAGGTCACATTTTCAATAGGACTGCCATGAGAACCAATCAAAATATCACCCCTGTTCTGGATTTCGTTGCGATTTGAAATATTTCCTCTTTGAGAATTCGTTTTCAAATTTGATGATTCTTAAAATCAGATAAATATTTTTTTTTTTTAAATACAGTAACTAAGTGACGATAATTATTAAATTTGACTTGAGAAATAAATTTTGTGGACTCAGTTTTAAAATATAGCGTGTTCTTACGACTATTATCGTGTTTTGGCGATCGGCCCTAGTACATGAAACCTCACTATAGTTATTACATCCTTTAGCAAATTAGTTATCAAATCACATTTTAAGGTATAATAAAAGCCTGTTTTTGACTGGTGTTTATATTGGTTACTCACCAGGCGTGAGAATATTTAATGAAAACATACATCGTTGTTGCTCGTAAAACCTCATTCCAATAAAATTGCTGTTGCAAATCTGTGTAAAATCGGAAAGTTTCTAAAAACGATATTGAAAAATCGTTCCTTTAAACTAACGTCTATGGATGTGAAACAATTATCCAATTATCGAGAACATCAGTAAAAAAGAGCATCCAGGGAAGATACAAAAATCCGCTGATCGTAATCTAGAAGTGGTAAAAAATTAGATAATCACAGGGTGGAGCACCAATTGCAATGCAATAATTTGTAATTGTGGTAATTGTGTAATTTGTGGTATAGAAAATTCAATTTTATTTTATACAACTTATTGGTTTCGAAGATAATAGACCGTCAATGATCTCCATGCCCACTCACGCATATTTGACATTATTCATTGCGGCTTGAAGTGTTGAAATCGGGATCACCTACATAATTGTTCTAATAGACTGCTTCAATTCAGTCAAATTCGTTTTGTAAATCTCTTGCTTGACATAACCGCGTGGGTAGGCGGGTGTTTCCTAGGATGCTTTGTACCGCTTACCCCTAAGACGCAAGCCTCTCTACCCGATCCTGTAATTAAGCAGGCAAAGGATGATGCTTGCGTACAAAAACAAAGTAGTGTGGCCTTGTGTCAGGCGCCCTAGGAACATGTGGATTATGTCTTGGGATGCACCTATGATATGACATCAAACTGATCTTGGAACTCGTTTTTCGAAAACCAAGTAAAGGGGAGAGTCATAGTTAAACAAGACACAGCCTGGCAACAGGTGCGGTTATAGAGAAGCAGTCGGGAGATATCAGAAGATTTATTTTTTCCGTTTTTAATAGTTGTACGGCCAGAGAGATCTGGTTAATAGACTATGATTGGAGCATGGCGTGCTTTGCTGCGTTGATATTCTCTCCTTGGACATTGAAAATCTATGCCGTAGATTATGGAGGTATGATAAAGCAAAACTGGATTAACTTGTCTGCGAAACCCAGACCAGAGGGTTCTTCTCTTCTGGTAGCACGGGTGACCAGGGGCCCAAGGAACATTGTTACTTCCTGGTCAATGGTGTTGGACCCCTTGTGGGAGCATCGTGCTGGCTGTGGTTGCCCGAACAAGTGTTTTCAGTGCTTTTGCGTTGCTTCAGGTTGCGTTGCTGAAGGAAGGCAGAAGCTTGGAAAACACTGTTAATGTCTATCCGAGGTCTTCCTAGATTACCTCAACTCCTAACCTGGAGGTAGCTCACTTCATACCAAGTGGCTACAACGGTACTTTGGCCGAGAGAGAGAGCGGGCCCTGAGGAAGTTTTTCCAAGGGACCTACTTCTAATCTCTGGTAGTTTGACTAATTCTTTCGGGATTAGTTTGGGTATCCCAAAGGGTCGCTTGCTGTCGCAAGAAGAAAGAAAGAGCATATAACCAAGAAAAAAAAATAATGGAAAACAGCACCTGTGTGATGGCACACCATGGGTAAAGCCTTCAAGGCGAGACTCATGTAAAACCTATACATTTGATTTGATTGACATAACCGCATAAAAAAGTCTGGTACAGTCGGGTCAGGTGATTTTGCAGGTAAGCGGAAACTGGAGTTTCTGTGTATTAACCGGTCTGGCTATGTGTGCAGTGCCAATTGCAGTTGAAACGGATACGTCTTTGGCGCAGTTCTGTTTAAAATAAAAAAAAAACTACTTCAACCTTTCTAAATCTAATGTTTAGACTTAATTGTGAATATAAAAATTGATCGATTTGCCCGCCTTTTCTAGAACCTTCCATACAAATTTCCCATTTAACTCGTATGTTCGTAGATTCAAAATTTTCATTTCGTTGCACTAAATTTACTTAAACTTAGTACACTTTAAGGGTTCCCAAAAATAGGTTCCGAAAATGAAATAGTCTGGCTTTGCCGCACCTTTTCTGATATCTCCCATACAAATTAGTGGATTTTCCGCACCTCGCCTGATATCTCCCGTACAAATTAATGGATTTTCCGAAATTCAAACCGTAGTTTCTAATTAATAGAATACAGTAAACTAAAGTTTTATTTATGGCTCTTGATGATTAAAAAACTTGAGAAAAAACGACCACGTAAACACGTTCCTTGCTATATCGATTTAGCCCACATATTTTTAGTTCTATATGTATCAAAAGGTTGTGCTAAATTTAATGAAATATGGAACGCACCAAGTGCTTGGTTCTAAAACTAAATGAAAGGCCAACGCCCTCTAGTACTTTCCATCCAAAATGGGACGATTTGTTAAAATTTACTTTCCTGAATATAAACCGTAAATTACTACTTATTGATTAGAAGAAACTTAATTTTTCGTTATTTTTATTGCGTTATGACTCTCGCTGGAATGTGGAAATATCAGAGGGATTACCACGCCCTTTCTGGTATCTCTATATATTCAGAGGTTCTTATTTGCGTTTATTACACTAAATTCAATATATTTTACCAAGTATCAGACTTGTACGGAACGAATTGTCACCCTTTATATGGAATCAAACATATAAATTGATCGATTTTGAAAGGATGAGTTGCCCTCTATAATTTTGTTTCCTTTTGCTTAGTGTGCGTTAAATCAGATCATTTTTTGATAAGAATTTAGCGATTTACCACGACAACTATGCAAAAGTTCTGAAAAATATATATCCAAGTCAGTTCAGCTGACTGAAATTTTGTGCATTGGTGTTGTATCATTTAAGGTGTACTTAATTCAGTTAAAAAGGGTGTCCGTTGGGAAGGTATACTAATTTGTTTGTTTATAATTTTTGATTAAATGAAAGAGAATTTATCCTATATTGATAAATGTTTTATTTAATATCGGCGATTATGTATGGATAAATGTCCGCCTCTGTTAGCCTCACATATGCGAGCCTTTTTGAGCACATTTTTCATTACATTCTCACACATTTCACGCGGTATTTCATTAATTTCATAACGAATATTTTCTTTTGAGTTGCTCAAGTGTTTCTGGTTTGTTTGCATAAAGATTGTTTTTCAGATATCCCCACAAAAAGAAGTCCGAAGCAGTCAAATCAGGCGACCGTGGAGGCCAATCAACATCACCATTTCTTGAAATAACTTCTTGTGTAATCCTGACTGTATGCTATGTGGCACCGTATTGTTGATACCACAAGTTAATCAAGACCAAAGCATGAAGTTCTGGCATTAAAAAGTTGTCAATCATATCACGATATCGCTCCCCATTGACAGTTACCGTTACGCCGTTTTCAGTTTCAAAGAAATAAGATCCATTGATTCCTTCTGACCAAATTGCACACCAGACTGTCACTTTTACTGGATGCAAAGGTGACTGATGAATAATTTGAGGGTTTTCTATTGCCCAGAACCGACTATTCTTTTTATTCACATATCCATTCAAATGAAAATGTGCCTCGCCACTCATTATGATTTTTTCAAGAAAATCGGGGTTGTCATGGGCGAGCTGTAACATCCTATTGGATTGGCGTATATACAGCGGCATAAATGGTCTTGTGGAAGAAGCTCTTGTGTCAACTGAATCTTAAATGGAAGCAAATGCAAATCCTGGTGCAAAATTGTGGCCAAAGTTGTTCTTTGAAGGCCAAGCTCCCGAGCACAGCATCGAATTGAGGTTGATGGATTGTTTTGAACACTTTCTGGAGTAGCAGTAATATTTTCAGTCGATCTTGCAGTACGTTGTGGTCCATGCTTGGCCCTATCAGCTACAGACCCTCTTTCTTCGAAATCATTCACTACACGATAAATAGTGCGTCTTGTTGGCACGTTGTTTCTCCCAAATATTTCACGTAACTTTCTCATCGTCACAGTAATCGAATGATTGATTTTGATAAAATATTTTACCGATTAAAACACTTTGGTTTATCGAATATTTTTCCATAATAAATTTTCCGTGTCTCTGCTTCACGACTGCCAAATATGAACTGTCAAGACTAATGTTTACCAAAATGGCGGCGAAACAAAGTAGTATACCTTTCCAACGGACACTCTGTATTTGTAAAGTTCAAATTGTATTTTGTTCATGAAGCTAAGTTTAGATATCCATCTTGAATGTTATATACACTGTCATTCATATGAGCAACATGCAAATTTGCAAGCAATTTGTGTGACATTATAGATTTTCAAGAAGACCTGCAAATTTAACTTTTACTTTAGTCATTAACTTTTCCTCATATTACAAGATTTCGGAGAAGTATGTTTATTTTTGCTGTTGTGCGAAAATCTTTCAATAAATGTACAGTTTCATGCAATTGTAAAAAGTTCATTAGAAGGACATTTATTAAAGCACTCATTTGGTTTCTATATGGTTAACATTTTCAAGTTAAGCCCCTATGCGTGGTATACGATATACGAGTACAGCGCAATTTGCAGCTTTGGATTGTTAGGATTTGTATAAAATTGTACTTATGCAGTAGGTTTTCATTAAACGTAGAATAACTATTATAACAATCTTTCTTCGAATTGTTGCATAGTTGGTTAAGGGCTTCACATAATATGGTAACAGTTGAACTGTAAGGCATTCTTGGAAACCCCTACGCTGTCACATAAACTGTTAGCGATTTCCTGGGATGCTCATGGAAAATAGCAGGCAAGTTATATATTTTCCTCCGTCCTTCTTCTACAATTGAAAACCACCGCATTAGTTGCAAAGGATCAAATATGTTTATTAAAAAACTGATGCAACACATGAAATTTAGCTTGTTTCGCAGCTAAAGAGCGTCGAGTGTATGAGTACAATCTTTAGGCAGAAATATTGGAATATGGAAACATATTTTGATGTCAGTATCAAAATAATTCCCGAAAATGTTTTTTTTTAATTTGTAATTTGTTTATTGTTGGATATCACGTACAACCAAAAAAAACTAGAGTGCAGAGATTATAAATTTTAAAATGTTGTGGAAGAAACAATATCTTATAATAACATTATACAGGATGTCCGTAGGGAAGGTATACTACTTTGTTTTGCCGCCATTTTGGTAAACATTAGTCTTGACAGTTCATATTTGGCAGTCGTGAAGCAGGGACGTGGCAAATTTACTACGGAAAAAAATTTGATAAACTAAAGTGTTTTAATCGGTAAAATATTTTATCAAAATCAATCATCGATTACTGTGACGATGACAAAGTTACGTGAAATTTTTGGGAGAAACAACGTGCCAACAAGACGCACTATTTATCGTGTAGTGAATGATTTCGAAGAAATAGGGTCTGTAGCTGATAGGGCCAAGCATGGACCACAACGTACTGCAAGATCGGCTGGAAACACTACTGCTGCTCAAGAAAGTGTACAAAACCATCCATCAACCTCAAAGAACAACTTTCAAATAACAGTTTTGCTCAAGGATTTGCATTTGTTTCCATTTAAGATTCAGTTGACACAAGAGCTTCTTCCACAAGATCATTTATGCCGCTGTACATACGCCCATCCAATACGATGTTACAGCTCGCCCATAACAACCTCGATTTTCATGAAAAAATCATAATGAGTGATTTTCCATTCAAATTTTCATTTGAATAGATATGTGAATAAAGAGAATAGTCGGTTCTGGGCAATGGAAACCCCTGAAATTGTTAATCAGTCACCTTTGCATCCATTAAAAGTGACAGTCTGGTGTGCAATTTGGTCAGGAGGAATCATTGGATCTTACTTCTTTGAAACTGAAAACGGCGTAACAGTAACTGTCAATGGGGAGCGATATCGTGATATGATTGAAACCTTTTTAACGCCACAACTGCACGCTTTGGGCTTGATTAACATGTGGTATCAACAATACGGTGCCACATCGCATACAGCCAGGATTACAATGGAATTACTGCGAGACCTCCTTCCACAACAAGTTATTTCAAGAAATGGTGATGTCGATTGGCCTTCACGGTCGCCTGATTTGACTGCTCCGGATTTTTTTTTTGTGGGGACATCTGAAGAGCAAGGTTTATGCAAACAAACCAGAAACGCTTGAGCAACTCAAACAAAATATTCGTGATGAAATTAATGAAATACCGCGTGAAATGTGTGAGAATGTAATGGAAAATGTGCTCAAAAAGGCTCGCATTTGTGAGGCTAACAGAGGCGGATATTTATCTGATGTTGTATTCCATACATAATTGTCGACATTAAATAAAACATTTATCAGTAAAAGAACCATTCTCTTTCATTTAATCAAAAATTATAAACAAACAAAGTAGTAAACCTTGACGACGGACACCCTGTATTTTAAATGCTGCGTTTCTGATCGTTACAATTTTGCCGTATCAAATGCCTTCATTCCACTGAAGATACAATAAGTGCGCCAAAGGAACCTTTTCCTATTGCTGCATTAATTTCCATGAAAATGTGAGGAAGACACCCTAAAAAAGAGGTTCTGTCTTATGTTGAATCCATTTATGATTTTACGCAAGTAGCGGTGAATTACTGCTTCCGTCAATGTACTAAAAGTAAAACATTTGTGATGGAAATCTAAACTAAACTAAACTGTTATTTATATTCGTTTTAGAACTTTTTCAAAAATTGTGTTACTAATCGTACACACTTACTTCATGACGCGACAAAAACGAGGCGCACTCATAAATTTAAATAAATTTAAATTTGCCAGAAAAGCAATAAATTCTTTCAAACTGCGGTAGTAATTTTTGCCAAGAGAAAGTACCGTCAACAGAGAAGCACCAGAAGTATCATTCCGACTGCTTCTTGCCTTACTCTCGTATTGTTAGTGCTGAAAAGGTTAATATTATTACTTAATGCTAGAAATATACTTTGTTATAATTATTATTAGTTTCCTTAAGAAATAATTTCATCTGGTCACCCTAAATACAAGCGCCATAAAAAGCTTCTCATCCCTTAAAATGTGAGAACACTTTGTAGGCAACAACATGGAAATTGCTAAGAGAGGCATGAGCTTTTATGCTGAGCTTTTATGTATAAATTTCATAAATTGCAATTTTGCACTTGAAAACGCCACAGCTTTAGAGATACACAGAGTGTTGCCGGATTATATTCAAAATGTTTCTCCCTTAATTCAGAGAAATTCCCCTAATTTGGGGGAAGTATGAAAAAAATATATGAAAACCAAAGATGAATTAATAGAATCTATTTCACATTATATTTCTTGAATGTTTTGATCCCATTGTTACTATTTTACAGCAATTTTGTTGGCATACTTTTTATGAAAGGGAACTTTGGAAATAATATATCGGGTTATCCAATTTTCGGTTTCAAAAGTACAGTTAAATGAAACAAACATAAAGCTATGATTCAGATTAAACTTTTATTTCATTATAATGCTTGGACCTTGCCATTATGTACGGAATATAATGTCATTTAAATGACCGCCACTGGATTGGTCTCAGCAGTGGACCACGTTTTCGCACATTTCGGCCGGTATCGCGGTAATAACTTGACGAATGCTGGTTTGCAAATGCACCAACATTTAAGGTTTACCCGCGTATAAACGGTTTTTGACGTAGTCCCACACAAAAAAAGTCTAACGGAATTAAATCGCATGATATTGACGTCGCCAAAACGTGAAATTACGCCTTCTATTAACTTCTCATGCAATACATCCAAAATCGGTTGTGTTGTGTGGCTCGAGGTACTGTCTTGTTGAAACCACATATCGTTCATAACATTCAACTGCAGGCCAAAAAAAAAAAAAATCACACGGCAAGCGATCTGAATTGACGGTAACGGTTCCTCCAGCGACATTTTCGAAAAAATACAGCCCAATGACATCTTCAGACCATAATGCGCACCAAACAGTCATTTTTTCCCGGATGCAATGGTTTATCCACAATTCTGGGATCTCCAGTCAGTTCAGTTCCATTTAAATGATATTGTATTTCGTACAGAATGACAATCGAAAATGTTTTGCTTTAAAGGCATTCGATATTTTTGATATAGGAACAACCTTATTAACTTTCAAACAAACACGAAAGCTTGACATGTTATCCATTTTATTAAATATATTAAACAAAATGGACTCAATTACTTCTCTGCATTTTTTAGACATCAGTTCACATCCAAAATAATTTCCTTTTATTTTTGCATGTCGAGTTACTCATAATGCAATTGAAAGTTCTTATTGCACTTGGTACGAATCTTGTTTCGTTCTTCATTTTCGACATTAAATTTACGGTTCTTAAACTTTTGAAACCACTCTCGGCAACTTTTCCCTCATAAAGCAGCCTTGCCATTTGCTTCTACAAAACAATCGATGGTCCTTCCAGAGAGGTTTCTTCGAATTAAAGAAAATCAAGTTTCATTTTTTGTAAAACGTCGCAGGCTTACTTGTATTCCTCAAAGCTTTTTCGCCAATAATTTAGAGCCTGATGTTAGTTAGGTTAGTCTTAATCTTTTGTAGGGCTTAATATAATTTCTTTGATATTCCATACCTTAAACTCCAAATTATACATTTGTAATTGGTTTTTAATTACCTCTACTGTGAACATGGTAATATTTTATTAAAAATTTTTACTGTAGAAATTCGGACCTTTTAATACAATCAAATTAAATTTTATTTTTTGTAATTTCTTTTTAGGTAAGTTGAAAGAGAAATTTTCCAACGTAAAAAACAGTTCGCAGTAAGTATTTAAACATATGAAAATCCACTGACGTAATACTGTAGTCGCTTAATGACGAGTGTAGTCGCTTAAAAAGAGATTCCACCTAACCGAAGACAGTGTTGCCAGTTTACCTTTTTCCCCGGTAAATTTATTTTCCTTTTTCAACCTGCTTAGCAGATAAAGTTTGGTTTTACTTTCAAACTTTTTTGAGTTTAGTTCTTAATTTTGTTTAAGACCGTTTTTCTATAAGCAATTATTCATTATTAGTATAAATAGAACAAAAGTCAAAAACTTGTGAAATTGATTGTATTGATAGCTGATATTTACTTTTTTTAGATTTTTTGAGCACACAAATAAATTCACACATAATCGAATTATGCACTTATAAAGTATGATGAAATACGATATACATATTCGTCAGGAGAACAAATATTTATTATTTCGAGTTTTTCACTTGTTGTGCTAAGTAAAACAGCTGTTTTAACTGTGCTTTCAAATCATCATTTACGAATACTACACATTTTTGTAATAATTTAAACGAGTTCGTTTCGGTTCAGAATGTTTAATTCAAAGGTGCACTTTTCATGCCACGAATATTGCTGTTTGTCCCGATTTAGTCATGGGTAACAAAATGTTCTTATGTTATCCATTTATTGGTTTCAAAACTGTAGGTCTGGCAAGGTTGTCAGCTGTTCTATACCTGTCATCTGAAGTGGTACTTACTTAGTGAAAGGTTTGCCATTTACGAGTGTGGATCGTTTAACAACGGAATTATGCGTAAAAATAGTTAAAACTTATTACAAAAGTGGTGATTCCAACGAGGCCTTTGATGTTGTAGTTCATTTTTATTCCTAGAACTAAACGTCTGATGATGCTAAATTGTATAAAATTTCATGTAATTGCCTTTCATTCAACTACGAATATAGGAATTATAGTGCAATATTATTGACAAAAATTGTATTAACACAAATTTTCGAACAAATAGCGGAAACTTGGAAAATTTGAAGCCAAGAATATATGGGATAAATCGGTTATGTATGTGGAAGGACCAGAAAATTTAACTGGGCATTATAAAAACCAACATAATGGGCAAACTAATACTTCAAAGAGAAGGTTATTCAGAAAAAAATTGAATTTAGAAAAATTCAGATAAATTGTAACCCATGATGTAACCCATTTGCATTACGACCGTTGCTCAATTAAAAAGTCTTGAAACTACTTAATAGTCTATTCGCTTCTTTCCGGTTATTAAATTTTTGCCTTAACAGATGATATACGAGTACGTATACGATATGTATCTGCATTCCTTCGTGTGAAGGTTTAAAAATTTTACTTGGTCGAAATATTGTACAGATACTCGATGTTGCCGAGGAGGTGCCACTAGAGATTGTTGGTGATGAGAATCAATTGCCTTTACACTCCATATTTCTTCTGGTGATTTATTCAGTTCCGTTGGATGTAAAAATTCTTCGCTTTCAATATATCCCGGTCAGTAAAACAATCGTAAACATTTTCTACCGTGAGCGACCCATTTGTTAGATTTATAGGATTGTTGTATCCCTAAGTCTTGCGAGAAGATGTGGCAACACTTGACGCAACTGACAACATATGTGGCGCCTCTCTTTTTATCGCTTTCTCTTTCTCTCTCCCTTTAACATGGATTCTCTCATGTTACCAGCATTCTGATGTTGCCATGATTTTGCAGAGTATAGAACTTTTGTGATGCGAATGATTGTGAAGGTCATTGTGTCGTCATAGTTGCCGTCTTTTTGTTGTATTTACCATTTGTTTGTTTGGCTTTAACCGAAAGCAAAAATACCGTTACGTGCGTGAACGAAGGCGAAATTGTGTTAATTCTTCGTTGCCATTCATTAGAGGGTCTCATTGGCTGCTGTTGTGCCGCCTGCCTGGTTTCTGTGTGTGCTTCGAGTGTATCCGTGTCGGTCGCTTGGTCGGGCGAGTGGGTAGGGTTACTACCTGCATACATCTACTAGGCACCTACACCTCACTCCCTCTTTATGAAGGAGTCGGTGTTGACGATGGATGGGGTTTGTTTGCAGACACTCTCTGAATCACGGCAGCATTTCGGCTGCTGCTTTTACTGGTAACTACGTAGCAATCATCAACGTCTCCGTTTAGTTGCCAATCAATTTCCAACAAAAACGTTTGTGTTTGGAGCTCTCGGATCGCGTTTAAGTTTAGTTCGCTTTTCGAATTACTGTCGGAAGCCTACAGCTTGTGTGCACTGGTGTATGTGTGTGTGTGTGCGTGTGTGGTTTTACATAGTAGGATTTTATTCGATGTTTTCTGTTTCAAAAAGCGGGAAACCCCCAATCGTGCTAACGACAATCTTAGCAAATTTCAATTATTCGTTAAACAATAATTTGCAGTTAATCGCCTGCTTCTAAATGCTGAGCATGTAATCTGCCACTTAATGTAAATCAATGCAACGGAAAAGGGGTAGCTGTCATTCAATTTGTTTATGATTCAATATTGAATTGTCATCGGACTGCCGTCCGCCCGCCCATCAAGTGTTCATTTCATTGTCTAATTTTGCAAAATTTGTGTAATGGTCGTGATATTGTTTTTTTTTGTACGCCACAATTGTTTACTACTAAGTGTATTATTTATGTGAATGCTTAATAAAACAATAGTTGGTAATCGTATTGTGTACAGTATGCAAAATCCATCTTCCTACTACATTGCACCGAAGACTGTGGAATCGATTTTTTATGAACTTGTTGTTGAAAACCTGTTTAACAATATTTTTAATATCTTTAACCGGGTTTTTTTTCCGAAAAGTTCAACATTCTGAACTCTAATTTTGGGAGACTTGAAAATTATTTGTGAACTGTGGCGCGCCGACATTTATGGAAGCAAAAAGAAGTTTATAATATAATCCTCGAAAAATTAAAATTAATTTGTTTTTAAGCTGATTCTAAAATATTACTCCTGTAGGCGTTTATTTTCACGAGCTTATAAAAATACCTTTTAAAATGTACCTACAGTAAAACGATATATCTGTCGTATGAGTTATCGTTGTCGTGCCAATTCCAATATTCGATGTAGTTCAGAAGGTATTGGCAGTTTTTCAAAATAGCGATTTTTAAAGAAATGCGTAATACTTTTAAATATTGATATAAGTAAGAACGTATTTTTTTTTCAATGTCGTTAACATCCTTCAGTCACACGTAGTCGTCAAAGCGCGGTTTAAACATTTCATATGCTTCGAAAGTTATAACAAATGTCCATAATATCGATTTTTGAAGAAGCGTTTAATGTCTTTAAACGATAAGTTTCGAGTTATGTTGCTTTTCCATGCAAGCACCGGTGTATTCTGTTTGCGCCGGTGTAGGGTGTAGCAAAAAGAAATCCATTATTTTTGCATGACATTGAGTAATTTATTTACCATAGTCAGAATGATCCGTTTCAGATCAAATGTGCATCGTTTTGTACGATGATGTGTTGCCATTTTAAAGGTAATTCCATTATTACATTATTTGATACTGGGTTCTGACTATGAGGATACTGCGTAAGAACTTCCCAGCCATTGAAGCCATTGGTTTGGCGTTGTCATAGTGGAACACAATTCATATTCTATTCGCCAAAGCTGTCCGATTCTGGGCAATTGTTTCCTTCAGACGGAACAATTGTTGATAGTACATGGCCGAATTATGAGTAGTTCATATTAGATGGTTCTCTGCCAATCGCACCAAAAAAGCATCAAAATGTTTCTAGCAGTCAATTTTGGCTTGGTCACCGTTTGTTCCTACCCACAGCGATTCGACAAAAATGGTTTTCACTTGACTTTGTCCGTTTGAGAAATGGTTTGATTCTGTTGCGAATTAGCAGCGGTTCGCAGAAGGAAATTCGTACCATGTAGTATTTTTTTTCCAAACAGTTTTTTATATGCTGGAATCGACGAAACCAAAATTGCGCATGATCGGCTGTTACAGTATCAGAACCGTAAACACTGTTCATATTTCAGAAGCCTGAATTGCGTTTTCGCCTTTATAGAAGAAAAAAAACTGTGAAATATGGCGTATTTTTTCTTTGCTCGAAAAAGCAATCAAAAAATGTTCTTAATAGTTTTTTGAGTACGAAATCTTATCATTCTAATGTCATCTAGCATAACCCGATTGCGCTTATGAAATTTACGCTACTAAATGGGTCTATTAAAAAATAATGGATTTTTTTTTGCTATACCTTATAGAAAAAAGTTGGGTATGAAAATTATATATATAATATGTATACGACCCTCTATTCATTTGTAGCGGGTACTTTGGCGAAATGGTACAGCAATTGGTTTGGATAGGTTATAGCACGAAAATGCCACCGCTACTAAATGGCGCTATTAAATCTTGGTATGATATGGTAAAGAAGTGCAAAAATACGAAGCCCTTGCCTGCAATTCTCTTCTACATTGGTGTTAGGTCATGTTTTAATCAATATACCTGTATTTTGTCTTAAAAATTACAACCATTTTTCAAAAAAATATTGTCAAACTTTAAAGTAAGTTATGTCATATTTCCATGTTTTGAGAAGTTGCAAAATAATCGGCCTGGATGAGAAACCACTTCGCTTGTATGCAATTAGGGTTCAATTTCTGGCTTTTGGCTTTTCGGTTTTTTTTTTTTATTCTAGCCCACAGGCAAAATGAGTGGTTTGCTTCACGCCAAAATGTGTTAACTGAAATATCTGACAGCTTTGCAGTTGATTGTGTGCAATCGCGATACCCACATTGACTAAGTTAGGACAAAGTCTAAATTATCCGTTATTATAATTGTGCTTATCTAGACTCAATCCAAAATTCAGTGTAGTTCACAAGTTATAGCAATTTTTTAAAACAGCGATTTTCGGAAAAAAATACAATACTTTTAAATATTGGCATAAGTAACAATAATTTTTCTATTTATTATTATCCATTATATATTATATTTCAAAGTTAGGAGGGCGGTCCCAAAACTAGCCGACCTAACAAAAAAGGATGCAAAAAAGTTGGAAAAAATTGTCTTTGTTTTTAACATAATCTTCTTTTAGTTCAATACGCTTTTTCCAGCGATATTCACTAGCTTCTAGACCCTGTTTATAGTAAAAATGGTTAAACTCTTTCAATTAGCCATTAACAGCGGAGTCTACCTCTTTAACGTTGGCCAATCTTTTACCGCCATTTTTTCAAGTTTGGAAATAGAAATAGTCTGGCAAATAAGGTGGGCGGTGAAGCAGTTCGAACTTTGATCCATTAATTTTTGCCACCGCAATAGTAGATGTGTGAATTGGAGCACCATGTCGCATCCACGGCTTTATTGCGGTGAAATATCGCCAAACACTCTACTGAAATATTTTCACGATCTGTTTTTACTCTATTGAAAGCAAGCGCAGCACCCATCTTGCACACAGCTTTCCCATATTCAAATCTTCGATCAAATCAGTCAAATCAAATCAAATCAAATCATCAAATCAATTCAGCTAGTTCACTCATCTTCAGCCGACGGTCATCCAATAATATTTTGTTGATTTTTTTCACCGTGTCTGGCGTGCACACCTCAATTGGTCCACCACTACGGTGTTTGTCTTGGCAGCTCGTACGTTCTCGTTTAAACTCTGCTACAAAATATGTAACAGTCATAAACGAATAAAAGAATCTAACTCGGCTTTAATGTTGGTTGAACTGAGACCTTCCAACTGGAAATATTGAATCACGCAACGGCGACCATTTTTTTTCCTTGTTTACAAATTCAATGAAATTGTTTACTTTTGGTGGCTTAAATAAATATACTAAACAACGTGGCGCCTTGAAACTTAAAACTTATAAGAAAGCCACTTTTCACCATAAATATTATAATTGGCACCATCTATACGGCTAGTTTTGGGACCACCCTCGTATAACAAACTTCCATAACAAACGCTAAATTTCGAGTTAATCCGTTCTTTTTCCTTGAAAGCACAGATATAAAATTTTATCTGTGGTCAGAAGGAAAAACAGCTTAAGCGGAGTTAGGATAAAGTCGAGTTTATTCGTTACTATTATTGCAATTTTTTAAAATATCGATTTTTGATTTTTGTCCTTTATTATTACCGTTTATGTCCTTAAGACATGTGCTGTCGTCTAAGCGCAATTTCAAGTGTCCGTATATTTCGAAATTTATTACAAATTCTTATAAATGCGGTTTTGTTTAAAACCCTCAGCATACAAAACGATAAAATATGAGATGAGTCGGTTTTGCTTGCGGGCACATACATACA
>JAHXMU010000160.1:82155-96890 GCA_019455685.1 Philornis downsi
TACATATGTATATAATAATAATAATGAATGTGGTACGAATATGAATTTTGCATACTGTACACTTAATATATATTGATGCCATTATTATTAATATCTACTGTTTATTATTATATTTACTGTGATGTGATCGATGTACGAGTATAAAATAAAGTACTTGATATGCTATTAACCAAAATAGAACATTAAGAAACAATTAATTCGCATCACTACCAGTGTATTGGACGACCATAAGTGACTCGGATCACTCGGTTTGTGTTTACGGCTTTGCTGCGTGTGATTGGTATCCGTTTTCCGTTACGTTCAAGTTGATAGCGCCACAATTAATCGTTACCGCTGTCGTCACTGGTGCACTGTTTTGACGTTGTCTGGGCCCGTACAAGTTGTGTTGATTAGTTGGTGTATACTGAATACCGGCTGGTGGGGTGCCCTCTATCGATTGTAGTGCGAATCAGCAAATTATCATTAATAATGGCCGCAACAAAGGTGTGAGCATGAAAGTATTATCATTCTTGTCTTAATTTGCAAAAAATGGATGAAATATTTATGTTATGATTTCTGTTTTTATTATTGTATTTGGCCATATGAATGAATGTTTTATGACTTTTAGCCTGCAGCTCCATTTGAATAAAATTGGCAACACGTGCTGCGATTTTATGTGATTCACGCGGAAATTAAGCAAATCAAGTTGAAAGATGAACAGCCCATAGAATTCATATAAGATTGCCTGTGTTAACTGCTATGGAATTGTGCAGTTGATTGAGGTGTAAAATAATGTGTAGAAAGAGCAAATTCCATAATTTGTTCAATAGATGGTTTTGGTAATCGGTATCTGGTTGCGCCAGATGGCGTTAGAAAGATATAATCTCGTACTCAAAATACTACTCAGACAGTTTTTTGATCAAAGATGGAAACTATCAAGAATAAACTGCATCATATTTTACAGTTTTTCATAGATAAGGGCGGAAGCGCAAGCCAGGTGGCTGAAAATGTTGATAGTGTTTATGTTCCTGATACTGTAACACTAAATTGTGCGTAATTTTGGTTTCGTCGTCTCTATTGCGGCAATCTTTATGTCAAAGGTGCATCACGCTCTGGGAGGCTGATTGTAAAAAATGCCTAAAGATTAATAGAAATCGTCTAGTCCGATTATCATGTAAACATAGTTTCGATTTCCCATGAGCTAACTATTGCACAAAAAAACCCTCTGATATAAGGCTGGATACAACAAGAAGTTCGAAGTATGGGTGCCACACGAGTTAACGTAAAAAATTGATGGACCGAATTTTCATCTGCGAATCGCTGCTGAATCTCAACAGAATCTCAATGTTCTTATCGCGGTGGCCGGCGTAAATAATGGCCAAGTTAAGGTACGCAGTCAGGAAGTTTTTGGCGTGTCAGCGCCCACTGTGAGCAGCTCCCTTACTGCCAAATGTAAGGTAAATCTCTTCGCAGTATAAATAAGTTTTCACCTTTCTAAAAAAGATATTCCAACCTTTAAGTTATGGTTGAAATTGACAGATACGAGGGCAGTCCCAAAACAAAGAAGACACAAAGCAGTTGGGAAAATTTTTCTTTATTTTTAAACATAATCTCGTTTTAGCTCGCTACACTTTTCCCAGCGATATTCAATAGCTTCTATACCTTATTTATAGTAAGAACTGCCAAACTCTTTAAAATAGCTATCAATAGCTGGCTATGAGGTGCAGTATCATTGTTGGCAAATATTTTATCATCGAGCTATTTTTTCAATATCAATCGCAGAGTCCACTTCTTCATGGTTGGCAAATCCGAGTCATTTTTTCAAGTTTGGAAATAGAAACTGGTCCGAGGGAGCTAAATCTGGCAAATGACTACCTAATGGTTGTAAATCGACGCAAACATTCGGAGATGTCGTGGTAAAACATCGACAAATACTCTACTGAAATATCTGCACGATCTGTTTTTTGATCTATTGCGTATAGCTTTCTCATCTTCAAATCTTTTTGAAATGCCCAGCATTTCAGCTAGCTCACGCACCTTCAGCCGACGATCATCCAATACTATTATATGGATTTGCTTAACCATGTCGGCCGTGGACACCTAAATTGGTCGACCACTGCGGTTTTCGTCTTGCCGGCTCGGTGGTGTGAAGCCGACTTTATAAGCTTTTAACATAACACCGCGTTATTCATTGGTTTCCAGTGGTTTCAAACTCGCTGATCTGTCAAGGCTGTCAGCTGTTACAAACCTGCCATCTGAAGTGCCATTTATTTAGTGAAAGGTTTGCCATTTACGAATATGGATAATTTAACAACTGAAGAATGCGCAAATAAAGTTAAAACGTACTACAAAAGTGGTCATTAAAACGTGCAAGGAATTGGCAAGATTATAAAGAAATTTGAAGAGACTGGAAGCGTTACAGTTGTGGTAAAGCCTGTGCATTATTGCAATCGAAGATTATGAACTGGAGGATATGTGGTTTCAACAGGACGGTGTCACGAGTCACACAACACGACTGATTTTGGCTTTATTGCATGAGAAGTTTCGTCGTGTACTTTTTTTTTTTTTGTGGGACTATGTCAAAGAACGTGCGAATACTTCCCAAACATCCGAGCATTTAAAAATAAATATTCGTCAAGTTATCGCCGAGATACCGCCCGAAATGTGCAAAAAAGTGGTGGAAAACTGCCTCTTCAACCAATCCAGAGGCGGTCATTTAAATGATATTGTATTTCGTACTTAATGGCAAGGTTGAAGCATTATAATGAAATAAAAAAAGTTTTATCGAAATCATAGTTTTATGTGTGTTTTATTTAACTTTAATTTTGAAACCGGAAAATGGATAACCCGGTATTATAATATAGACATTTTTGTAAAAAAAGAAAACAATAACTATTTGCCCCAAAAGGCACTTAAATCAAAAATATTTAACAAAACCGCCTGCAAATGCAGTACGGCTATAAACATCTTTTAAAATTCGAATGAAGTTTGTTGGTTTGAAATACTTATACGTTATTTTTTATATAGGTACTTTGTTATACTTGCAAAAAACATGACAGAATTTGTTTGCCTTAAATAAAAACTATTTAACACAACTGCCGGCAAATGCGCTAATAATAGTCCATAGCCATAGTCCAATGGCGATTTTTTTGTATCCAAATATTTTTCTGTGAACTTTGTTTATCCGAAATGTTGGTAGGACCACGCTTATTTTCAGCTGTCGAATTTTGTTGTTGTTAATTGAATTGTGTATTGTTGAAAATACACGTTAAAGCATTACTTTTTTTTATATTATTGACTATTTAGTTTTTGTGAGAAGAAATTTGGTTTGGTTGGTGATCCAACGACTGTAGAATCAAAATTATTTAACACAATTAGTGATAGTATGATTTATAGTCATCATTTTCATTCAAATAATTTTCTTTTGTAAACTTTGTTCACTAGAAATATTAGTACAGCCATGCTTATTTTCAGCTGCCAAATGCTTTTGTTGTTAATGAAGGCTCAAAGTTCCATCTCCACTCTTTTGTTGATGTGAAGTTTAAATCATTCATTTGTATTGTAATATTGGCTATTTGATTTTTGTGAAAAAAAAAAACAAAAGTTGTTGGCCTTCAATTGATGCCAAATCAAAGTAATTTAACGCAATTATTTGCAAATACAGAGAGCCTACCGGGGTTTTACGTGAGTTTCGCCGTGAATGTCTTACTCACGGTGTGGTTATCACACTGGGCGTTGCCAGCGCCTCCCTGGAATAGCTAAGTTGACTTGGGTTATTTAGGAATAGCAGCCGATAATTTTGGGAGCAAGCTTTCGCAATTGTCAGCCCTTTTTTCCAGCCAGAAGATACCAAATTGATTATGCTAGTATGGAACATATCCACATTGGTGAAGGTGACATATCTTACCACCTCTTCTACTCTGTGAGTCTGCAGCACCTGGTTGTATAATGCACCTCCACATTTGAGCTCAAAGACCCTACCAGTAGTAAGTAGTATACGATTATCACCGCCATTTTTATTCAAATCATTTTCCAACACGAACTTTGCTTATTCAAATTGTTTGTACGACCACGTTTATTTTCAGCTATCGAACGTTTTTGTTATTAATGGAGGCTTATAGTCCGATCATCACTCTTTTCCGGAAATAAATTTTTTAATTATTTTATTTTATTTTTCATTTATTATTTTTTTTAAGCCATTAATTTGTATTATACAGGGTGGCGCAATAGAACGTGCATATTTAAAAAATAAATTAAAAAATAAATACAAAAGGTATGGTTAAAATAAATCTAAGGCATTGTAGAGTAATAAATGGAGTTTATTTTTTAAAAACAACATCATCTAAATGGTGACTCTCTCTACGACGGCACACCTCTAACCGCAAGCGAAAATTATTGAAAACTTTCTTCAGTAATACTGGTGTAATGGCTGCCATTTCACCACGGATATTCTCCTTGAACTAAACGATGTTTCTTGGATTATTACTGTAGACTTTGTGTTTGAGGTATCCCCACAAAAAAAAGTCAAGAGGCGTCAAGTCTGGACTACGTGGGGGCCATGGGATATCACCTCTTTTCGTAATCAGTCTGCCAGGGAACATCTGCTTCACCACCGCCATGGAGTCATTTGATATGTGACAGGTAGCTCCATCTTGTTGGAACCAAGTTCTGGAATTCACTATTCTTGAACTTTCAATTTCTGGAGCCAAAAATCCGTCCAACATCTCAACATAGCATTCCGTATTAACCGTGACGTTTTGGCCTCGCGCATTTTCAAAGAAAAAAGGACCTATTATTGCTCTGCCAGAGATTGCTGCCCATACTGTCACTTTAGGACTATGCAATGGTTTCTGGTGTTTGATTTTGGGATTTTCACTGTTCCAGTAATGACAATTTTGACGGTTTACGAACCCATTCATAAGGAAATGAGCCTCGTCAGAGAAAAGGATATTGTCAAAATTGGAAAATCGATTAAGCATTTCATTAGCAAATGCGAGCCTTGCTATGAAGTCAGACTCTTTCAATTCTTGTGTTAATTTCAGCTTATATGGATGCAGTTTAAGATCCAATGATAAATTTTGTTGCAAACTTTGTCGCGATAATTGTAAGACAGACGATCTCTTGCGAGTCGACATTTATGGATTTCCTCGTACTGACTCCATAACTCTCTCCACATTGTCTTCGGTTCTTGGGCGACCAGTTGCTTGTGGTTTAAATGTTGAACCGGTCTCTTCAAAACGCTTTACCCATATTTTAATTAAATTAGCACTCGGAGCTTCACTAATTCGCCGTAGTCCATATTCAGCACAATATAGTCTGGTAAAATGCGCGCACACTAAATGTACGACGCTTTCCGTCGAAGTGATTCATAGCGACTAAAACTCCATGAGCACGCCAACCCAACGATGTAGGCGCCCCCCCGCCCGCGCCTTTTCTATCCCGTAAAAAAGGTGATGCAATATGCACGTTCTATTGCGCCACCCTGTATTAGTGGCTTAAACATTTTTGTAAAAAGAATAAAAGTTGTTGTCCTTCAATGGATGTCCAGTCTAAACTATCCAATGCAACTGCCAGCATATGCGATGGTAATTTGTCAGAGTGTGACTATAATTGTCATTTTCATTCAAATCATTTTCTTCTGTGAGCTTTGTTTACTTAAAATATTTATATGGTCACATTTGTTTTTAGCTGTCGAATATATTTTTGGCACGCAGCCACATTTAAATAATCTTTAGATAATTCTTTTGCATTATATTATCTGGTGCCTCATATTTGTAAAAAATTGTTCGTCTCCAATGGCTGTCAGATCAAAAATGTTTAAAGCAACTGCCTACAAATACAGTAGTAATTTTTTATAGTACGGCTTTAATCGCCATTTACATTCAAATCATTTTCCGTTACGAACTTTTATGATTCAGTCACAATGATAGTCACTGTGTGAAAATCCGGAAGAAAAGAAAACAAATTCAATATTCACCATAGTTCACCTTACGCTTGAAGCGTATGAGGTTATTCTGTAATCATATTATATATTACTATCCTAATTCCCTTTGTCATTTAAACCAGCAAAACATCCTGTAACAATGACTATACTTGAGAAGACCGAAAATGGAGGCTATAGCAAGGAGAGGCTATCGCAAGGCCATTATATTTATACTTGCAAATGTAAATAACTCCAGTCTGAAGCGAGCTACGGCCACAGTAGCCGTTTCATCATAGCCATCCTGAAAAGGCCATGGTGACGTCAGTAACCCGATACTCGACTAGAATGTCAGTATGGGGGTAACAACACAACACTGGAGCGGTAGAAACTGGACGTAGTGACGGCTATTAGGTTGGCATATTTTAAGTGCTGAACAGGCGCACAGTTTTAGTAATATAATACACAGCATGGAAGAACATCACGTATTCATTATTATGCACACTTGTGGGTAAAATAGTAGCAAAATAAATAATGTTGGCTTCGTAAGGGGAATAAAATTTCACTCTTAGAAGGGAATTGTCGACTTACATTTGTTAGGTATGGTGTGGAGATTTTAAATATGTGTTCTGTTTCCCTGTGACACTTGTAGTTTTTGAGATACTTCTCAAATAAAATGAAAAATTTGTTTCTTTTAGTTTGTAACTTTAGATTTGTTGCATTCAATGATGTTCTGTCTTCGTGCAGGCAACTTTTTGATCCTATTTTGGAAGAACGTCAAATTCTGATTAGTAAAATATTGGAACAGCTTGAAAAATTATGCCTGTGAGATTTATCTATTCATGCGTTTTTTCTCTCTGTGCTTCATCTTGCACGCGGGTTGTGGTTGATACCAAAATCGCTGGTAGAGACTTTGTGCTCAAATGTGGAGTTGCATTGCAACCGGTTGTTACAGACTCATAGAGTAGCAGAGGTGGTAAGATAGGGCTAACCTCCGCCAATGAGGATTATGCTCCATACTAGCATAATCAATTTGGTATCTCCTGGCTGCGAAGAAAGGGCTGACAATATGCGGTAGTACCAAAATTGTCAGCCCCTTTTCCTAGATAGTCCAAGTTTACTTGGTTATCCCCGGGGAGCGTAGGCAATCTTATTGTAATATGCCCAGTGTGTCGCACACCGTGGGTAAGGTCTTCATGGCGAGACTCACGTAAAACCCTAGTGGACTTCTGTGCTTCATTTTGCATTCTTGGAAAAAAAATCCATTTTGCTTCCCCAGTGATAATGCATTTCAAAAAGCGGTCATTTTAGTTACGTTTAAGCAATAAATCGCCAGGACGTATTTGTTTTATTAAGCTTAATTTCGTTAGTTCGTTCGAAACCCACATATCGAGCTGTATGGCGTGTCCAAGCCGTTTCAAATGGTTTTCGGCGGCCGTGTGTGGCATTTTCAGCTTTTCTGCAACTTTTCGAACAGGAACGTGACAATTCGACTCGATACTGTCATTGGTTTCGTATTCATCTATTTCATTTGGCCGACGATTGCGGCGGTTGTCATTGACTGTGAAATTTTCAGAATAGAATTTCGTCAACCAATCTTGGCACATGCATTCTGTTAAGGCGGCTTAGATAGTGTTGTCAGATTATTTGTAGCTTCACCGATTAATATCGTCAAAGTGCCCTAAATATCGCCAAAATAAAAATACTATAATTTTAATAAGAAAACATAGTTTTTTTTTATTATATTTCTACAAATATTGTTTGCAACATTGATATATTTTTTATGAAGTTCTGCATTAGCAATGTTTATAATAATACGGTTAAATAAAAATGTACATATTAAATTCTCAAATTCGAAATAATCTACTTTTAATGACCATTTGAACGGCCTACTTAGTATCAGTTTCAAATATAAATATAATAAAGTGAGATATTTTTTACAACTTTCTTAAAATACCGATATGCATTTGAGGCACTGAAGTTTGTAAATTGCTAACATAGAGACAGTCTAAAGGGGATATGGAACAACGATTCAATCCATTTAAGTAATTTGAAAAAGATACACCTTTTGTCCAGGATTCCTGTTGGTACTCTGCTTTATGGCAATGCCCACTTTTTAACTGCTTCTTTGCAGATGTCATAGTTTACATATTGTTATTGAAGACATGCTTTTGACTTCAATAGCTATCTATTTGTTTAATATCATTATTCACTTCAAATTGTAAAATTTTGATTTCTTTTCGTCGTTTATTAAATAAAATTTGACACTTCTTTTTATGCTCCAAACCATTTACCACTACAATCCTCGTGATTCCAATGATAGATTTAATAATGGTCCCAGGTAATATTTTCTTTAAACCCCAATTATGATAAAATAACGTATTAAGATAGGTTCACACCCATAACTGCCCATTCTAAATGCCTAAAAATCGTCAAAACTTCGTAATATTGCAAATATTGATATCCAGTAAATATAGGTAGATCGATTCTAAAACATGATCTATTCGTTATTAAAATTTAAATTCTGTGCGACAACTTTTCTAAATTAATAATTTAGTAATTAAAACCATAAATATTAGGCATGGTTAACAACCAGACTTCTTCTTCATATCTATATATATAAAAATCAATTGCTGTGCGATAGTCTCGCTAAAGCTCGAGAACGGTTGGACCGATTTGGCTCATTTTGGTCTTAAGTTATTGATAGAGTATTCCGGAAGGTTTAAAAGGTTTTATTTGAAGTGATAGATGGCGTTGGAGATGAGATTTTTGCAATTAATTTTTTTACCACATTAACATTGAATCAAATAATGGTAGGTGACAAACATAACTACTAATAATTCAAAATGGATTTTGAAGGCAAAACAACGTTTGCCGGGTCAGCTAGTATTCTATATATATTATATTAACCAGTAAATATTGTAAGAAATATATGCCAGTTGTATTCAAATTCAAATCAAATCAATTAAATTTTGTATTTTCGTGTCTTTTGAATTTATATATTGCAGGAGGCATATTTGGAATTTATTTTTTATTTTAAAGTATTAACAACGCTAAACAATTTTCTGACAATTCCAAATTTTAGACTAGGTTAGGTGGTGGTGGTGTGGCAGTCTGAATAGACAGACTCACTTAGACCGTGTAGTCAATTGTGATACCACGGAAACTAGAGATATGGATGTCCCTATTTTCCTCCATTGAACCATTCTGAGCGCCTCAAGAAGCCCTTAAGTCGGACAATATCTATATCGTCCAGATCTCCTATGTCCCTAAAGAAATAAGAGCCTAGTGTTGATCCCCGCCTGCTCGGCAGGGCGAAGCAATTGCAGAGAAGATGTTCTATGGACTGCTCCTCTTCTTCATCCCTACCACTCCTGCAGAAGTCACTAGTCACAACCTTCAATCTCACTGCATGTCTTCCAATCAGACAGTGTCTTGTCATGATGGATATAAGTAATGAAACGTCGGGTCTTGAGCGACAGCAGTGTGTGTGAACGCTTCAGATCCAGGCGAGGCCACATCCGTCTGGATTGATCACAGCCCCTACCATTCGCCTCTAAATATGTTCCATCTCGCAGTAGAAGCTTGCAAGCGGCTAGAGGCATGCCCACGGATACCAACTTGGCTGGAGTCTGTAAGGTTGTCCCTAGTCTTGCCAGCTTGTCTGCTCTGCAATTCCCTGGTATGTTTCTGTGGCCCGGCACCCATATAACGTGAATGTTGAAATACTGTGCCATCTCGTTAAGAGATCTGCGGCAATTCAGGGCTGATGTTGAGTTCAGGAAGACAAAATTCAGGGATCTAATGGCATCTTGACTATCACAGAATATGTTAATCCCCACCGTGGTGAGGATATTATATCTCAGTCATTCTGCCACTTCCTCAATAGCCAAAATTTTGGCCCCGCCTTGTTCAATGGAAGTTATATCCCATGTTGACATACACTCAATTTGGCATCTTCTAGCTGCAAAAACGAGACGGCAGTTGCAGTAGCTTGCTCACAAAATTCTAGACTACTATTTTCAGATAGTCCAAGTCCGCTTGTCTATCCCAGAGATGTGCTCACAAACCCAATGTAATATACCCAGTGTGATTAGCACACCGTTTGTAAGGACATCACGTTGCGACACTCATGTAAAATCCTCACTTTAGACGATTGTTTGGGTATGAAATGCATTGCCGCTCGACTAGTTCCAAAATATCTGAATTTTCTTTAAAAATTCGATGAAGGTTTGCTGAATATGTGATAGAAAGACTTCGATCCTCTTTCATAAAATGTATCATAATTAGTGATGAAATTCGGCCGACAAGCTGGGAAATGGCACCTACCTGCTGAGCTGAAAAGGGGGAAAAACATATTATAGTCGTTAAAGTAAGTTTTTTTTTTGTGATTATGGCGGTTTTGTGCAATGTAAATTCTTGCCAGAAGGTCGGACGGTAAATAAAGAATATTATTTGGGCGTTGCGCGGCGTTTGAGAGAGTAAATTTAAAAAAAAGACACAAAAGAAAGAAATCTTGTGGATTTTGCACAATAATAGTGCACCACTTCACAAAACCATCATTGTGAATGATTTTTTGTCCAAGAACTCAACAAATATTATCGAAGACAACCACCGGCTGATATTTTCTGTGGTCAGAACTTGAATTATCGCTTCGAATCATCATCTTCAGTAGACAAAAGGTATAAAAGAGAATTAGCGGCGAGATCTGGACTGCTTTCCGGATAATGCGGTAAAGAATTTGTTCAATGATTGTCGGCACATGTGTTTTAGTTAAGAATAGGTCTGTCTTGAAGCCGATACAAGAAATTTGAATTAATTCTAAATATTTTACGTTATGTTTCATTGACCAATCCTTTTGATTTTTGTTAAGAAGTGTACAATATTTTTAATATTTATAGTTTTTGTAATATTACCAGTATCAACTGGGTATTATTATTGCTATGTAATTTTCCAATACTGTTGGATCATATTCATATTCGACATAGAAATGTCGAATTTGGTATCATATCTAGAAGAGAATAACAATGATGTTTTTTTGGGAGGCTTCTTGCTCTAATCCTTGACCTGTACATACCTATATATAAAACGTTTTCGTAGTATTTCGCTGTATAATGTGATGAATACAAAACAAGTATTCATGTTTTCAAATATGTACGTGCCATTTGGTGCGTTTTCTATTCATATCCGTCTAACCTTTTTTTGTATTTGCAAACTGTTGTAAGACCTGTTAACAAATCACAAAAAGAAGAAACTTATTAAGGTGCAATATCCGCTTCCTGAACTTTAGATGAACTTTAATTATAGACTAATTTCCTTGACATTTGTTTGTAAATGTGGTGAAATGTTCTGGTTCTGGTGCTGCGATAAACAAAAGAGAGGCTGAAAGTGGATGCTTAGCATATGGCGTCCACTCCCCTGCACTGGAGAGATCCCATGTACCACATACCAATAAATGCTAGTCCCAGTTCTTCCACTTTGTAGTTATCAAACTGGAAAACTTTCATCATTCATCGTTTCATACTACCGCCTTTCAGTCTGTTGTGAGTAAATGAATTGCCTGGCATCGATTAGGGCCTGCCAATGTAGGTGAAAGCGATTTAACCCAACAATTGCCTCTGTGTTTTATTTACAAAGTCCTGCAGCGGCAACATGGCGACAGGGAGCCACAACTCAGTCGCCATTGAATTGCCAGTGGAAACCACTTTCAACTTCCGTTGAAAAAAAAAAAAAAAATGGGAAATTGCACGTTTACTGCTCAAAGTTTATATACATATAAAAGTTAAAGCTTTAACAATGTAATCGGTAAGCTATATTGGTGGTATTGGTTGAGTCCGTGGTTCATTGAAAATGATTTAAGGGCAACCACAAGAGATAAAAATATGGATACCAAACAATCGATTCTGTGCCCGTATGTGGTATAGGGCTGAAAGGAGGAAAGACATTTGCAAGTAGGATAAACGAAAACCTAAATCGGAAGAAAGTCGTTAAAAGCCATGTTTAAATGTATAATTTGGTTGTGTTCTTATTTTAATCTCGACAAGGAATTCAGGTATAAGTCTCCATAACGAAATTGTTTGATTAAACAATTATACACCTCACAATTCATTTAAATAATTATTTAGCTGCTTATTTACTTGCTTACTAAATCATCGAGTAAGTCATCCAGTTTAAATCACTGAGTTCATCGAATAGTACATCTTACTGCCTCAAACTTTCCATATGAAGGCAATCCAAGCACATCGAATGTGCGTGAAGATATGTAGATTCGGAATCTAACTAGCAAAGCCAAAAACCAACTGTATTTGCCGACCTCTGTTATTGAGTTAACAGAGCTCTGTTAACACATTAATTTTGGGGATTATAAATAAAAGTAATATTTTTTAAGAAGTGGGGTAATATATTTTACTCAAAACGCCAATAATGGAAGAAAATACCTTAGACTGTCAGCATCCATCTTCTCTATGTAAAACAAGTGTGAAATAACGAAGTTATAATAAGTTAAAACTTAAGTTATGTATCGATATATTTGCTGACTGTGACTGACTGCTAGCATCTGCGTCAATAAAACTTATACCACTGGCCAGATCTCAGCACATAGCTTCTGAAACCGTGGTCCACATGTTTCAGACGAATTTCAGAACTTGAGATTTTTCGATTTTATTTTCTCCCTACTAACAAATTATTTATCCTACTGTGCAAAAATTCCAACACCTGCGTCAATCACACTTTTTTCGTTGGATAGATTCCAGTACATATCCTCTAACACAGTGGCCCATATATTTCAGAATAATTTCAGAACATAAGATTCTCCGATTTTATGTTCCCCCTAGTGAAGAATATTTTGGACCACTGTGCAAAAATTCCAACACCTGCGTCAATCAAAATTTTTCTGTTGGATAGATCTCAGTCCATAGTTTCAGAAACGGTAGTCCATATATTTCAGAAGAATTTCAGAACTTGAGATTCTTTGATTTTATATTTCCCCTAGTAAAAAAATGAAAATCGGGGTTGTCATGAGCGAGCTGTAACATCCTATTGGATTGACATATGTACGGCGACGTAAATGATCTTGTGGAAGAAGCTCTTGTGTCAACTGAATCTTAAATGGAAACAAATGCAAATCCTTGCGCAAAATTGTGGTCCAGCCCTATCAGCTACAAACCCTCTTTCTTTGAAATCATTCACTACACGATAAATAGTGCTTCTTGTTGGCACGTTTTTTCTCCCAAAAATTTCACGTAACTTTCTCATCGTTACAGTAATCGATGATTGATTTTGATAAAATGTTTTAACGATTAAAACACGTTGGTTTGCCGAATATTCTAAATATTAAATTTACCACGTCTCTACTTCTGCCAAATATGAACTGTCAAGACTAATGTTTGCCAAAATGGCGGCAAAACAAAGTATATCTTCCCGACGGACACCCTGTAGATAACGTGGCGCCTTGAAGCTTAACATATGTTTTATAAGATTGCCACTTTTCACTAAAATATTATTTTTTCAAGCAACTGGCACCATCTACACATCAGGTCGGCTAGTTTTAAGACCGCTCTCTATTACCATCATGTCTGGTAAAAATTCTGGGGGTTTCAATCATTTTACTCGCTGAAGAAGATAATTCTGGGTATTTTATTTATTTGGAATACTTTGAATGTTTTGAATTATTCGAATTTTATGTATATTTTGAATATTTCGGGTATTTCGAATAATTGGAATGTATTGGAAGCTTTAAATATTTTAATTGTTTAAGATATTTGAAATATTTTGAGGATTTTCAATATTTTAATATTTAATATTTAATATTTGCAACATTTTCAATACTTTCATTTTCACATTTCTATACGTTTCAAAATTAGTAATATTTTCAGTGTCTACAAAACTTTATATTATCAAAATTTTTAATTTGTTTTAATAAAAATATAAAAATAAAAATTATTGAAGCAATTTCATTTAACTTTCTTTCGGTCGTGCCCATGGAGTTACATTGTGGTAAGATATTCATATTTCATGAATTTTCGTCCACGGCCAAGTCAATGAAATAACTGTGTTTTGATGCGTTTAATTGCAACGATTTCATAATTTATTCAGCTCATACACATACTCTTCTGACGAAAATATTTTTTTTTTTTGAGTATTTTGGAGTGACACCCATAACTCTGGGTATATCATCTGGATAACATCTGAATGCTTCATTACCCAGAATTTTGTGTCTTATTCATTGAAAACCCATTTGTCGTCAAACCCATTTGTCGTGTCAATTTTAATGCCTGAGAAGGTTGTAATTACAACTGTTCTCATTTTTCGAGCTATCAGTTGTATAACATCAGTGAATTTAGCTAGCATGTGACTGTTGTTAAATATGGTCGTATTTACGCGATAACCTATCAACCTGCCAACGACCTCTATTGATATAAAATGGTTCTGCAACATTTGGGCTTAACTTCGCTGTACATTTCGGATAGGTCCACGTCAGCCTTAGCTTCAATGTATGCCGTATAGGAATACCGAGACGACTTTATTTGTAGTGGACGAAAAGGTGGCACGTAAATATCGTTCATATTTTCTTGACTTATTTGCTTGGATTTTCTGGCTGCCCCCACTAAAATTTAGGTATACAAGTTACACAAAGGCTGAAGAAATGAAATACCGCAAAAGCCAATATGGACTACTACTAGCTACTGGCGCCATCTTGCAGAGGGTAGTTTGCGAAAAAAATCCCCCAATTACACCATCTATGATGGAAACAAATCTTGGATTCTGCAAAGAAATAAGAAGAGCAACAGAATAAATTATGATCCCAAAATTATCGTGTAACAAGCTCGATCAAATT
>JAHXMU010000160.1:111890-127121 GCA_019455685.1 Philornis downsi
TCGCCTCTGGATTTGTTGCAGCAGTGAATCCTTTTGAGGTGGTTTTCAAAAAAATACAGCCGATGACACCTCCACACCACAATGCGCACCAAACAGTCACTTTTTCCGGATGCAATATAGTTCTCCGAGCCCCATATGCGACAATTTTACTTGTTGACGTAATCACCGAGTAAGAAATGAGCTTCATCCGTGAAGAAAATTTTGTTCGATTGAAAGCTCACATTTGAATTACCACTTTTGTAGTAAGTTTTAACTAGTTTTGGGCGTTCTATGATTATTGTTAAACGGTCCACATGCGTAAATGGCAAACCTTTCACTAAATAAATAACAGCTGACATGTATTTAACTAAATGGATAACCCTGTATTTCGAAGAACCTTCTGCCAATACATCATTCATTAAAGCCCCATTTCTTTCTGTAACTCTACTTGTTCTTCATCAGAAATTGTCCGTTATAACAAGTAGCAGTGCCTTAACATTATTAAGAACCTGTTATGTTGCATCCACCACCTACCTTTACAATTTCCCATAATACATTCACATGAAAGTAAACTATTTTTGTTGAACTCATCGTCCATATCGAAATGATTGCCTGAGGCGATAGCCAATACTCATCGTCACTTCCCACTAGTTGTAGCCAGTCCGACGTGCGATCTAATGAATGAACTGTTGTTGCAAACAGTATTATCCCATTATCATCTGGGACTACTTAAGTCGTCGGTTTCCTGTTCTTGCCACCTATCACTCAATCCCACTCAGTCGCAGCCTTGCTCATTGTGAGCGTAGGAAGGACGAATCGCAAAGAAAATTGTAAATATCCTTGTCATGTTTGCGTTGTAGGAGTTAATTAAATAAATTTAAATCACAGGGCAACTGTGCCAGCAGCATAATAGTTATTCTTGTTAAATGATGGCAGTCACTGTCTCGAGAGTTGATGTTGTTGCTGAAGGACATTTTAGTGGGCGACAAAGAGTTGATGGTGGGACCAAAGGATGGTGAAAAATGTTCTCTTTTATTTACATCAGAAAATACTTTGGCAACATTAAACGCTTCAAGAGATGGCAGTATACGCATATATAGGTATTATATTAAATTTTCTGATAGTTAACATCTAAGGTGTTTAAGACAATAGACAGCAGGGAACAAAAGAGATCAACAAAAAAGTTCAAAAGTTTCCTTATTGTATTATCATTCACCTCAGTTTTAGCAGCACGATTTTTTTCTTTTTTTTTTGATAGATAGCACCTGCATGAATTTACGACAATGGTGATCAGAACGGACTGACATACACAGTATCAAAAGTTTTATTAAAAAGTGGTTTAATGTTTTAAGAGTTGTTTTCCTTCTTCGTCTACTATGCCCAGTTTTCATTAATTGAAGTGTCTACATATCACCACAGAATTTCAGCACTCCTTATAGGATGATATTGAAGGGAAAGTGCTTTGGTTTGTACAGTTGTTTGTTCTTATATGTAAATCACATTTACTAAAGTGACTTCTGAGCCACCTACACTACATTAATATTACTAAATTCAAAATTAGAAATAAATAGAATTAAAAACTGTAATTTGGAGAGGTTTTACTATAACCAATCTATTGCAAAAGAAAGACATATACTTCTTTTATTCACAATTTGGACAATGTTTAACGAAGAGCTGAAAATTGGTTCTTCGACATATGTATCACAGTACAGAGTTTGTGTATCGGATCATTACATGATATAAAAATATTGGTAAGATTACAAAAAGAGAAAAAAATGCCATGAAGATGGGCATCTACCAAACAGCAACATCGCTAGAAATGGTTAGAAAGTAGAAGGCCAGAATTCAAATTTCAATGTGTCTGCTCGTAGCACGAAACCCTACAAAATGTAAACAATCAAAACGATTATGCAAGGTTCGAGTGCAAATCAAAAGACAATTTAGGCTAGCGAATTGCTTTGCGAAAGCAAGCGCCCGCAGCAACCGTGAAAAGATTTTAAACGATGTTTTATTATCTTGGCACGTAAACAGTTCGAGAGCAACCATTGGACGTTTCAACAGCTTATTTTTCCGTAACAATGCCCGCCATATTCCCCGGACTTAAGTCCAATGCGTTTTTCTGCGTGGTCCTTTCTGGAGGCCAAAGTTCTAACTAGAAAATATGGGGCGGTCAACGCTTTGAGGATTACTATTCGTCAAGAATGGGAAATACCAAATACCACCAGGTCACAATTCATACAGTGTGTGAAGTTTTCCGGACATTAAGCAATGACATATTTTTCTTAAAATTTAAATTTTTTGTAAGGCACATTGAAGTTTTCAATTTAAAAAATGTTAAAGTTGACAATATAACAACAATATTGCCCTATATGCTGATTTTAAGAAACTCTACATTTCGAAGGCGTACGAGGTCTCCGGTCTTATCCGATTTCTTTTTGAAGGCTTGTTTGCTGAATATAAAGTTTGCAAAAAGAAAAAGTAAAAATAATGTTGGATGATTTAATGGATTGTATTCGAATGATAATTGAGGCAATCCCTGACACAATCCGAGAAATGTCGGTCGTCCTTTATGTTCATCATATCTTATACATACTAAAATAAACAATAGTTCTTATGTTATTTAACTTATACAGGGTGGCCCGAAATGACCGAAGTGGTGTGAATTGCTTATAACTTTTTATTTAAGACATATTTTACATACAGTAAATTTATGGGGAATATTTTTAGATTAGTTATTAAAAATGATATCCCGCAAGTGGTGACCATTTTCTGCTTCGCACAAATGTGCTCTTTCCAACACATTTTCCATGACCTTTCGCAAAATTTCCGGTGTTATGTTGTTAATTTCGTTTCGAATATTGGATTTTAATTCGTCAATAGTCCTGGGTTTAATAACATAAACTTTCCCTTTTAAATAACCCCAAAAGGAAAAATTTGCAACAAGACGGTTTATTGTTGACTGAGAGGGAGCAACCTGCACATTAAATTGAGGACGGTATGCACGCTGAGTCAACACAATGGACCGTTGATTTACAAAGTAAATTTCAACGATTTGGGCACGTTGTTCAGTTGTGTATTGCTCCATTATAAATTCTTCAAGTCTTCTTTGCAAAATACTAAAAAGAAAAGAAAAAAAAAATTATAATAAAAAAGTTATAAGGAATTCACACCACTTCGTTCATTCTGGGCCACCCTGTACAACGCCCCATATTGGGGACTCTAGTACAATCTTATTTTATTATACTTATGTATTAATAATTTTTTTTAGTAGTCCATGCAAGGAATTATGATAAATGTAATATAATGAAAAATTAAAGAGGAAAAAAAAACGTTACGTTTATATCTGAGTGAGGGTAAAAGAGAGTCAAGTTGTAAAAGAGAAAATTCATGAAAAATGGTATGCAGATGTTATCTCGTACGCCTGTTTCACTAACTGCGTTGATAATTATTGCCTTTGTTGTAGCCCTCCGGTAATGATGGTAGAAAATTGGAACACCATCATCGTTTTGTATAGCCTTTCGACTATCTGGATATAAGAAAGTTTCTGGTGGTACAAATCCTTTTTGAATTGTGTTCTCTATATAGGCCGTATTGGTATAATAGGGCGCACTAATTAGATTGTTTTCCTTATATTGAGTACATCGCACAATATGGTTTTGAATGAGTTTTAGAATAAAATTATCTATTCTGCTTATATCGGCATTGTTATACAAAATTACATTTGATGTGTATTCTAAATCGGATTGTCCCTAAAACTTTCACTAACAGAAATTATATATTCAGCAGTGCGTACATTGTGATGCTGCACAGGCCTGATCACATCTGAAATGCTATAATAATATAATTGTGACAATTTCACCTTATTATGTACGGAAAGTGCCCACATTTTAATCACCACGTTTGTGCCAAGTTTTAACTATTTTTACGCGTTATTCGGTTGTTAAGCGATCCATATTCGTAAACTTCAAACCTTTCACTATCATCACCATCATCAGCTGACAGCCTTGCCATACCGGCGGTTTTGAAACCACTAATTGCATAACCCATAAAATCTGAGATAAATTCAATATTCGACATTTTTATCCATTTTGAAAATGGATAACCCTATACAATTTGATTTGAAATTTAAATTTGCTTAATTTATGCGAGTTATGTAGTTCTTGAATTCTGTGAATTTTGTTTGTTCAGAAAATTCACAAAATTTATGAAATTCATAAATTTTACATTTTAAATAAATTACATTTGAACAAAATACATTTTATTATGTGCGCAACTAAGTCCCCGTTGTTTGCCAATAGATGGCACTAGCTGTAAGTACTGGTTTATTCTGTCATAACCTAAACATTATGAGCTAAGCTTAGACATATGGCAAACATACCGTCTCGACACAATAGTGATTTTCTTTTGACGTCATATTCTTTTGGTTGTGTGAATATGTATGATTTTGTGGCAAATAGTCGTCATATGCGGGAAGTATTGATTTTCTTCTTTCAATCGAAAAAAGCGACGGCTGAAGCTCATCGAGAGCTTCAAAACGTTTACGGTGATGCTGCTTTAAGTGAAGCAATGTGTCGAGATTGGTTCCGTCGCTTTAAAGACGGTGATTTTAATGTTGACGTGAAAGATGTCGTGTGAACGAAGGCGAAAAACTTTCGAAGACACTGAATGGACGCCGTTGCTTAATGGGGATCCGTATCAAACGCAGGTAGAGCTTGTTTCAATATTTGAATTTACCTGCCAAGCCATTTCCAAGCGATTGCATGCGTTCTAAAGTAAGGAACTTGGCATCCTTATGAGTTGAAGCCGAGCGACGTTGAGCGTCGTGACTCTTCAGTATGACAACGCTCGGTCTCACGTGGCCAAGCCCCTTAAAACCCACCTGGAAACGCTGGAACGCCTTGCCAGAAAGATGGGAAAAAGTAATAGCTAGCAATGGGCAATACTTTCAATGAATCATTTCTAAACATGTTTTTATAATAAATTTGCATTTTCATAAAAAAACAGCGAGAGCTTAGTCTAATATTTATATACTGAAAATTTATAAATTTTACAAAATTTATATAATTCGTAAAATTTATAAAATTCATAAATTTCATCAAATTTATAAAATTCATAAATTTTATAAAATTCATAAGATATATACAATTCATAAAATTTATATAGTTCATAAAATCTACAAAATTTATAAAATTCATAACATTTGTAAAATTTATAAAATTCATAAATTTCATAAAATTTATAAAATTCATAAAATCCATTACATTTATAAAATTTATAGGATTCATAAAATTCACTAAATTCATAAAATTCTTAGAACATACAAAAAATTTATAAAATTTATATAATTCATAAAGCTTATAAAATTTATCAAATTCATAAATTTCATAACATTTACAAAATTCATAAATTTTATAAAATTCATAAAATTTATATAATTCATAAAATTCGTAAAATTTACACAGTTCATAAAATTTATATAATTCATAACATTTACAAAATTTATAAAATTCATAACATTTATATAATTTATAAAATTCATAAAATTTATATAATTCATAAAATTTGCAAAATTTATAAAATTCATAACATTTATAAAATTTGTAAAATTCATAATTTTTATAAAATTTATAAAATTCATAATTTTCATAAAATTCATAAAATTCATAACATTTATAAAATTGATAACATCCATAAAATTTATAAAACTTATAAAATTCATAACATCTATAAAATTCATAACATTTATAAAATTCATGAGATTCATTACATTCATAAAATTCTTGGAACTTACAAAAACTTTATAAAATGTATAAAATTGGCCAAAATATATGAAATTTATAAATGTTGTTAAATTTATAAAATTAGGTAAATTTGCTTATAGTTTTTAAATTTTTGTCAAAATTTCTTTTTTACTTTAAAAAATATTAGGTTTATAAAATTCGTAACATTGTTGTATTTACAAACCTCGTAAATTCTTAAAGTTACAAAATTTATAAATTTTAAAAATTCATAATATTTACTCATTTAATACATTTTAAAAATGTGGTTATTTAAATAGGATTTTATTCAATCTATTCAATATTTTCATAAAATTTCATTTGTTGAGTCAGTACTTTTAATGCATAGCCAGAACTTACAAATTTCACAAAATAAGTGCCTTTTTGTTCTCCTGATTGCTCTCGGGGACTAAGGAATACTGAAAACAGTGGACGTTGCATTTCGAATAGTTCTAGAATTTTGTAATATGACTCAATAGTGGTGTTTTTATTCTGTGTCGTCTTACCATGATAAAATTTAATTCAATCGTGTGGTAAATTGCTTTCTATTCCCCCACCTAATGACCGCTGGACACATGAAATTTTAACTTTCCCATTTGTGCAAAATAATTTAAAACTTTTGATGATGAGGGGCAGTTATAATAAATCTAGGTATTGCATGTCGGCCTGGCCTCCCAGTTTAGGTCATCAAGTTCACTTCTTCGTGACGTATTTTTTGCTAACAAAAACTTTGGCTTGTAAAAAATCATTGTAGAATGATGCATGTGAAGTGATTTCTCGTGTTTCATAAAGCATTTTAAAATTTTGTGTCATTTTGTTGTTAATAATTCTGCCTCGGATAATGGGGCAGTATCATGAACTTTGTATACTTTATGCTATGGAACGGTTCACACAAAATTTTTAGCCATTGTATTTGTACGCGAATGGTTATAGAGAATTTAACACAAACGTTACAATTAACTATGTTTATATTGTCATATATGTTTGTAATATTGTATAGCTGTTAGATTTTTTTTTTTTTTTTGAAAATAGAAAAAGAAAATAATAATAAAACGCACACGTGCTGTTTTTTTAACTTCAGCTAATATTCAGGGTTTCTACATGGTAATAATTTTTTCGCATACACAAGATCTGCTTCTAAAACTCCACATGTACTTGTAAGCCTAGCAATAATTTCCTGAATCGATTTAGAATCTTCCGAAATTGAAACTGCAACCAGGTTAGGCGACCTTGGTGGCCGGAGGAAAGTAGAGTGTCTGGATATTAATTTGTTTGGAAATTTTCGTTGGAACTCCGCTATAACCGGTCTGGCTACGTGTGCAGGCTGGCAAGGCTGTCAGCTGTTTAATATCTGTCATCTGAAGTGTTATTTATTTAGTGAAAGGTGTGCTATTTACGAATATCGCTTAACGAACGAATAAGGTAAATAAGCTAAACAAAAGCGTGGCAGTAGTAAAACATTATTACAAAAGTAGTTATTCAAACGTGGGCATTTTTGTGTATTACGGGGTGATTATGGTCGTCATAATCGACCTACTGTGCAAGGAATTGGCTAGATTGAAAAGAACTCACAAAGTACTCACTGCCGAAAATATCGTTTTTGATAGAGAAATTGTGGTGGATAATCCGAATTTCAATGCAGAGCACTATCTATATAATAATAATATAACCAATTTTTTTGGCCTGCATTTGAAGATTATGAACTGGACGATATGTGGTTTCAACAAGACGGTGCCACGACCAACACAACACGACAGATTTTGAGTTTATTGCATAAGAAGTTTCCAGAAAACGTAGTTTCATGTTTTGGCAACGTCAATTGGCCACCGTGATCATGCGATTTGACGCCGTTAGATTTTTTTTGCATGCATAATTTCCAAACATTGGAGCATTTGAAAAACAACATTTGTCGAGTTATCACCGAGATATCGCCTGAAATGTGCGAAGAATTGGTGAAAAACTACCTCAAAAGGATCCACTGCTGGAACCAATCCGGATGCGGTTATTCAAATGATATTAAATGTCGCACATAATGACAATGTCCAAGTAATATAAAGAAATAAAAGTTTCATCGAAATCATAGCTTTATGTGTGTTTTATTTAACTTTGCTTTTGAAACCGAAAATGGATAACCCGATATTTTGAACTGTTGCAATTACAGTAGTAATTGTTATTTATTGAAAAGCGTTTAGAATGTAAAATTGGATGCTTACATTGTGGAAAATGATTAAATCGTTCGAATTAATATTCAGTAGGCTTCATCTGCTATATAGATTAATTTTGTTATCAAATTGTAGGACCTTCCATGGGTTTTTTTCCATCTATATAGTTCTGCTTGCAGTCAATCAGCAAACGCAGCTTTGTTAGCCTTAAGTCGTGATACCGCTATTCTGATTTCGTTCGCTTCTATCCTGGGCAGTCTGTACTGGCGTCGTTTATTGGACATCCTAAGTCGGCACCTTATAGAAATGTACCTTTCCTTGTTGCGTCACAAGCACAACGTTGTCCTCGTAGAATGGGAAGTCTTCCGCCATAAATTTTTGATGTTTGACAGACTCTACAGTAACTGAGAGATTTTTTGTTGGGGAGGACTGTGGATATCTCGACACTGTTCAGCTTTGCAATATCTAATTTTCTTTCCGCTTGGTTATTACTCGTTCCTGGAACCCAAACTTCCAGGGAGTCCATCTATTACCCCGTGAACCATCTGGTTTCATTTGACTTGAACAAGAGAGAAACCCAATTTGCTTGTGGATATTTTTAAGCCACGGAAAGTGAAACTAATCTGAAGACTTTTAGCTTAAGGGGTTAATTTTTTTACATGGCGAGTTGAACAGACGCTTTATCTTCATTACTCTAGAAAATGATCCCAAGGCTGGTCCTTCTAACGGAATTTGTTGAAGACTTCTTGTGGCGAAATGCTTGGTTACATTCGCAGAATAGGGTCCGAACAATGCGATCGTTATATTTCGACTCACTTGACCATATTGTTGTCAGTATATTGCTCATACAGCTCATGGCACATACGACGTTGGTACTCTCCGTTGACGATGATGGGTTGATATACGAGGCCGATAACAAAACTAACAAAGAAGACGCACAAAAGTTGAGAAAAAATTTTCTTTATTTTTTAACATAGTCTCCTTTTAGCTCGATACGCTTTTTTCCAGCAATATTCAATAGCCTCTATACCCTGTTTATAGTAGGAACTGTCAAATTATTTAAAACAGCCATCATTCGCAGACTATACCATTGTTGGCAAATCTTTTACCACCGAGCAATTTTTTCAAGTTTGGAAATAGAAAATAGTCCAAGGGAGCTAAATCTGGCAAATAAGTTGCATGATAAAGCAATTCGAACTTTAATTCAGTTATTCTGCCTATCGCAACAGTGGATGTGTAAAATGGAGTATTGTCTTGATGAAACAACATTTTCTTTTTTGCCAAATGTGGCCTTTTTTTCAATAACTTCATCTAAACGTTGCAATAAACTAGCATAACATTCGTTGTTGGCGAGTTTTCCTTTCTGAAGATAATCAGTAAAAATAATCGACTCAAAAATTCGGCTTTGTTGCGGTGAAACATTGCTAAACTTTCTACTGACATATCTTCACGGCGCTGTTTTTACTCTATTAAAAGCAAACGCGGCACCCATCTTGGGCACAACTTTCTCATTTTTAAATCTTCGGTCAATATACGATGTATAGCACTTTTTGAAATGCCTATCATTTCAGCTACCTCACGCACCTTCAGCCGGCGATCATTAAATACCATTTTGTGGATTTTCTTAACCATGTCTGGCATGGACACCTCAATTGGTCGACCACTACGGTGTTCGTTTTCGCAGCTCGTAATGCCTCGTTTAAACAATGCTACTGAATATTTTACAGCTGTAAACGAGTAGAATCTAGCTTGGCTTTAATATTGGTTGGACTGAGACCTTTCAAATGGACATATTGAATTACATAATGTTTCCATGTTTACAAATTCTCTGAGATCGTTTACTTTTAATGGCTCAATTAAAACTACTAAATAACATGGCCTTGAGGCTTAAAACATGTTTTATAATGTTGTCACTTTTCATCAAAATAATTTTTTTTAAACTACTGAATGAACTCCTCCATTATTACCAAATTATAGTTGCCAATATTCACGCAGCATTCCAAACGGGAAGTTTCTTTTTTCGTTAAAAGAAATAGCTGTGTTTTGTTCTCGTTTACCATCAGACGCATTTTTTCTGACTTCTTGTTAATGCTTGAGAAGACTGCAGTAACATTTTGCCATTTCCTGGTAATGTAATCAGCCTACGCAAAATGTTTCCTTGCAATGATATCAAGTTTTCTAATTCTAATAGAAGCGTTGTCGTCTAATTGCCCTCCAGCATGGAAATGAATGGCCTTGTAAAAAACCTGTGCAAACAGTACATTGCAAATAAAATACGACACAGTTTGCCCACTGCTGCCATACCAGTTTACGATTTACTTAAATGTGTACTACTGCAAGAACCGCACCCCCACGTTAGGTGAGGGTTGCCTGTAATTGTGTTTGCCTAGTTGTTATTAATTTTATTGTGTAGTTTTTTGTTTGTAATTATTGTACAATTGAATAAAGGGATGGGATGAGACGATGGAATGAAACGGAACGCTTAGCGTATGGAATTGATTCTTGAGATGACGATGTTGATTTATTTTGCGCGTCCCGTTTTGACCGACACTCCACTCTTTCAAGTGGACCTATCTGTGTGGGGACTCTTTGTTGTCGTTGTTTTCAATTTTGTTGTTGTTGTTGTTAAAGCTTACTGTTGTTTTTGTTGCTGCTACTTTTTCACACATTTTCTGTTGCTCATCATCTTTATCATGAATTTGTTATAGAAAACACATCAGCAGTAGTCGAACGACATCCACCGTCCGCCAATGATGAGTGTTGGATTGGAGAGTGTTTAAAGTAAAATCTATTCTATTGAGTTATATTGAGAAAATTGTTTGTCGTGTATCTGTGTGAGTGTGAGAGTATTAAACAAAATTGTTTAATAACATTTAGTATCGAATAGTGTGCGGTTTGGAAACAAAGTGTTTTTGGTGTACATTCCAAGTTTCGGCTAAAAAAAACAAAAAAAAAAATAATAATAAATTTTGAAAAAAAAACAAATTTAAAAAAAACACGATCTTAAGAAAATATAAATTTGTGTGATTTCCTCCCCCTACCTTTGGTTGTAGTTTACCATTTTCCTCTACGCCTTTAGAAAGTTATTCTAATTAACATGTCCAATTCTCTGTCCCTGAAATTGGTAAGTTCACTAAGCAAATATGGAACAATCAAAAATTTGTCATTGTGTGATCATTATTGTGTTTGTACATCATTCAATTAACTAGTTAGTCACACTGACACAGTGGGACAAAATGATGCTGTAATATGCTCTCTCGATTGTTTGGGCATTATAAACTGTTAAGTTTACCCCACAAAGCCAAGCATATGCGGCAAGTGTGTGCTGGTGGGATTTGAATCTACGATTTGGAGGGCCCGGTTCTTACCGTACCTAAAAATTTAATTAAAACTTTTCTGCAAACTAAACTTTTGGATTATTTTGCCAGAAATTTTAGAATTTAGAACAATTTTAAGAATAAACAAAAGCATATCTTAGAAAATATTTTGAGTAACCATATTGTCCAAATAGAAAAAATTCTCCATTTTTTGTTTCAATATATTACATTTTTGACAATAGGCAACTACTAAGATATAGCAAGACAAAGATATAGCAAAAAGAAGTCCATTATTTTTACAACAGATGGCTTTTCTAATCTGTTTCTTGTGTTGTCTAAATGCTATTGGATTACGATAGAGGGCGTTATTAAGATACGATTTCGTACGTAAAAACCTACTTGACATTATTTGAGTGCGCGTCATGCATGGATACCAATTAAGAGAAAAAATGCCGTATATTACAGGTTTCGTTCGATCAAAGCGGAAACACCATAAGACAGGCTGCTGAAAATGTGAATAGTGTTTATGATTTTTTGATACTGTAACATCCCACTACGCTCATTTTTGGCTTCGTTGGTTCCTTTCCGGTAAGATGCAAAGATGATGTCAAAGATGCACCACGCTTTGTAAGACCAAAATGTCGATAAACTAATGAAAATCTTCGAATACGACTGTGATGGAAGCTCTGTTTCGATCGCTCAGTAGCTAAGCATTGTATAAAAATCCGTTTGGAATAACACAAAAAATGTCTTTTATCTGAGAATCCCATTTCTGAAGCAAACTGACTGACTACTTTGGATAACATCAAGGTGAAACGGTTGCGTTCGAATCGTGGTGAGTCGACGCCAATGGATTCCAACCTAAAGTTTAGTGGCCGGGCAAGCCTAAGTTTGCTATGAATTTGGTGGGATTATCAGAGACCCTTTTACTATGAGTTATTCGGGTACGGCCCAATTCTTAACTTTCACCTGTACGTTACAATTGGACCGTCTGAAGTAAGCAATCGCTCAAAAGCCGAATATCAGTAACAACCGGGACTCGCCAGGAGCTCTGGGAGCTTGGTTGAGATGTTCTTATGCATCAACCTTATAGTCCGGGTTTGGCATCGAGTGATTACCACTAGTTTTCGTCTATGGCGAATGATTTTCCTGGAGAAAAATTCGCCCCAAGGAAAGCTTGTGAGAATTGACAGTTACAGTTCTTTTTTGCAATATGGAAGGGGGTTTCTGTGACATATTGGACTTGAAGACATAATGGAAATAACTTCAATATGGCAACAAGTTATCGAACAAAACGGTTGATATTTGAATAAAATCATGCATAAATAATGTATTTTTCTTTTTTCTACACAATATATTTTAGGTATTTTTGAGCATATTGTTTTTTCTTCTTCCCATTTTAATTTATCACATAGCAATACTATATTTTGCCCAATATTTTAGCTCGATATTTTATTAGCTTTGTAATGATGATGTTTAAATTAGAAAGAGCTTTCCTATGTTGGTTCTAGTTCTCTTTCAACATTAATTGGAAAGTTTTACGAATAATATTGGAAATAGATTAATTATTAGATTATTTAGAATTATCATATAATATTGAGTAAGGAATTGAGAGTTTTTGCTCTCTAATAAGAATGTATCAACTGAAATTAAGAAATCCCATTTAATATTAACAATCATGGATTTTGCACCATGATAACGCACCAACTCACATATTGATGCTTGTGCGTGAGTTTTTGGCCAAAAACAAAACCGCAATCAGGCCTCAACCACCGTATTCACCGGACTTGGCCCCCGCTGACTTTTTCCTCTTCAAAAAACTGAAGACACCGATGAAAGGAAAGCCTTTCGCTACGATTGGGGAGATAAAAGAAAAATCGAAACAGGAGCTGTTGGCGATACCAAAAAGCGCGTTTTAGAAGTGCTTCGAGGATTAGGAGAAACGCTGGCGCAAGTGTATTATATATGATGGGGACTACTTTAAAGGAAATAAAATAGAAATTGATGAATAAATAAATACTTTTTGAAAAGAATTAAAAATAACGTGATTTTTTGATCACACCTCGTATACCAGGTTATCCATTTCTTGTTTTCAAAAGTAAAGTTCAATAAAACACACATAAAGCTATGATTTCGATAAAACTTTTACTTCATTATAAAGCTTGCACCGTGCCATTACGTATGAAATACAATGTTATTTAAATGACCTCCTCTGGGTTGGTTGCAGCAGTGAATCCTTTTAAGTAACTTTTCAACCAGTTTTCGTACATGTGGGGCGGTATCTCGGCGATAACTTGACGAATGTTAGTTTTCAAATGATCCAACGTTTGGGAATTATCCGCGTAAACACGGTCTTTGACATAGCCCCACAAAGAAAAGCCTAACGGCGTCAATTCGCATGATCACGGTGGCCAATTGACGTCGCCTAAACGTGAAATTACGCTTTCTGAAAACTTCTTATGCAATAAAGCCCAAATCGGTTGTGTTGTGTGGCTCGTGGCACCGTCCTGCTCACCGTCCTGCAAAAAAGTCGGTTATCATTAGAGATGGCAAGATTAATCGCAAAGATTAAATTAATCGATTAATTTTGGCGAATTAATGATTTATTTGTATCGTAGACTTGCTTTCAATTAATTCCAATTTTAATCGATTAATTGACAAAATAATCGTTATTGTTTTAATACTTTTGGTATTTTATTAATTTTTTTTTCGATTTTTTTTATTTCGAGCACATGTTTTTATCTGTGCTTGGCAGCATTGTTTCTTTGTTCTTTCTTACATCACTAACATTCTTGTTGGGAATAACCGTTCATGGGCTGCTTGATACAAAGCCATTTAATGGAACAATTGGTGTGTATGAATTGAGTGAGTCCCATACAGCTTCCCATATATCTGAGATTTTGTCCGATGCAATGAAAAATTTTTCTATTGAGGAAGATAATGTTAAGGCTGTTGTCACAGACAATGCAAGAAATATTGTCAATGCAATCCATGAAAAATTCGGAAAAAAGCGCCATATTCCATGTTTCGCCCATACGCTGAATTTGGTTTGTTCGAATTCATTAGATGTTTCTGCTGTACAAGGTATTATTTTAAAATGCAAAACAATTGTGAAATGGTTCAAACGCAGCGTTAAAGCCAATGATGACATGCGAAAGGTGCAAGCAGCCGCTGGCGTACCAGAGGGTAAATTTTTGAAACTTTTACTAGATGTAAATACGCGCTGGAATTCCACCTATTATATGGTCGAGCGGTTCATCAAACTTAGCGCCTACGTCAGCCAAGTTTTGTTAAATTACCCGGACTCTCCGCCCATGATAACATCAAGAGAAAAGGATGAACTAATGGAAATATGTACATTTTTAAGACTTTTAGAGGCCATGACAGTGCAGATAAGTGGCGAACGACATGGAACTCTCAGCCAAATAATACCACTAGTTCATTGCGGTCATGAGCAAATTTCGAAAATTCACCCATGTCAACCAGCAGCACAAAAACTGAAACAAGAAATTTTAAAGCAATTTGATAAAAGATTTGCGACCAAAGAACAGTCTTTCCTCTTAGCTGCATCCACTATGTTGGATCCCAGATTTAAAAGTGTTAATTTTAAGGATCCATTGGCCTTGTCGTCGGTCTTAAGATATATTCGTGATGAAATAACCGAAAAAGATGACAATATGGAAACAGCAAGTGAGTCATCGGTTGAATCAGAACATGATTTTGATTTCTGGGCTCCACACAAAACTCTCGCGCACAAAAAAAAAAAAAACATGTGACGATGTACAACCTCAAGACGAGCTCACTTTTTATTTAAGCTCCCAAGTTTTGCCACTTAAATCAAACGTAGTAGATACTTGGGATGACATGAAAACAGTTTATCCCAAGCTCTTGTTTTCCAAGGCTGGATCTACCGCAACATTAAAAAGAAACCGACTAACAACTAAAAGGTTGTCAAAATTATAATTTTTACAAACATGGCTGAATAAAAAATAACAA
>JAHXMU010000160.1:132121-144427 GCA_019455685.1 Philornis downsi
ATACTTTGCATCATTTGCTTGAGGTATTTCAACATTATTAATAGACACGGGAGGGCAACATCCTCTCCGTAGTGTAAACGTTATCTGAACCGATTTCGTTTCGTTTGCATTTATTCTCCATTTCTGCAGCAATTTTGTTATGGTATCGAGGTGTTTTTGCAATTTTCTAGATGCTTGATCCGGGTTGACGTCAGTGGCAAGAACTGCTGTATCGTCTGCAAACGGTCCGATAAGAGTCCCTTCTTCTGTAGGTAGAAAATCAGATATATATGTAAGGTAGGACCAATAATACTGCCCTGAGGTACTCCCGCATGCGATCTAAGCATGTTCGACATGTCTTCGCCGTGTTTAACAAAAAAGATTCGTTCAGATGAGTAAGATTTCAGAAAAATGAAGAAATTCGTGGGTGACATTTTCCTTAATTTGAATAATAAACTTTCGTGCCATACCGTATCAAAGGCTTGTGAAATGTCCAGAAATGCCGCATTGCAATACTTTTTCGTGTCGAAAAATTTATTTATCAGTTCAACTAATCTATGAACCTGTTCAATCGTCCCATGTCCCTGTCTAAAACCAAATTGGTGATCAGGTATTAGTTTTCTGGAATGAATAAATTAATAAATAGAACTGATAATTGTTTTAAATGGCTTTTTTTTGAATTTCTAATGAACATTTTCACTATTTTATAGGCAATATTTAAAATATTACAATTCTGGAATTCGATTTGATTAGCAATTGAGAAAGTTGTTCTACAGAACGATAAATGTAGCGTGAATTTCCACATTACTTTCGTTTACTTTCATTAATTCTTTTCCTCAATTTGTAGCAATCGCCCGAAAATTTTACTTTATTGATTTCTAAAGGTCCTGTTGAATGTTCCAAATGAAGACTTATAATTTCTTCTTCGATACTATCGTTACTTTTAAGAGACGCATTTAAATCGTTAAATTTTCTATAATTTTCCTTAAAGTCCATAAAATCATTATTCTTTATTTGAAAAACTATAGCAAAGTTTTAATTATATTGTAATTGGTTCATTATTCCCATAATTTGAACAACTTTTGAATTATTCCAATTCTATCTGAGGTTGAATTACATAAAAGGGATTTCAAATTAAAAAAACCATATTCTAAATTACTCTTGACAAAGGAAATGTATAAGGACTTTAGTGCTATATGCTAAACCTTGGACGTTATAAAATAAAACTCCAATGTTGAGTCAGATATTATACCCAGATCTTTAACTTCAACAACTCTACGAGAGCGGTCCCAAAACTGGCCGGCCTAACAAAGAAGACGCAAAAAAGTTGAGAAAAAATGTTCTTTATTTTTCAACATAATCTCTTTTTAGGTCGATACAATTTTTCAATAGCTTCTATACTCTGTTCATAGTAACTACTGTCAAACTCCTTAAAATAGTCATCTACCGCAGACTCCACTTTCCACCAGTGTTGGAAAGTCTTTTACCACCGAGTCATTTGTTCAAGTTTGGAAGTAGAAAATAGTCCGAGGGCCCCAAATCGACCGAATAAGGTGTGGGTGATGAAGCAATTCGAGCTTTAATTCATTAATAATAATACTAATATCTTAATAGTGCATGTGTAAACTGGAGCATCGTTTTGATAAAACAGCACTTTATTTTTCGCCAAATGTGACCTTTTCCCATAATTTCATCACCTAAATGCTGCATCACCTTCCGGAAGCTAATCAATGAAAAACAATCCAAAAGTAAAAAGTAAAAAAGACGACATGACCTTGCCTGCAGATGGAACCGTCTTGACCATCTTTGGACACGATTCTTCCATTCCAGTCCACTGCTTTGACTGTTCTTTGTTTCAGGTGTGAAGTGGTACACCATGGCTCATCCATTTGGTTATAAATCGACTCAAAAATTCGGCTTTATTGTGGTGAAAGACCTCCAAACACTCCACTGAAACATCTTCACAACACTGTTTTTGTTCTATTGAAAGCAAGCGTGGCATCCATCTAGCGCACAGCTTTCTCACCTTCAAATCTTCGTTTCAATATACGATGTATAGCACTTTTTGAAGTGCCTATCATTTCAGCCGACGATCATCCAATACAATTTTGTACATTTTCTTAGTCGTGCTTGGCACGGACACCTCAATTGGTCGACCACTATTGCGTTCGTATTTGGCAGCTCGTACGGCCGCGTTTAAACTCTGCTGTCCAATATTTTCCAGTCATAAACGAAGGAGCAGACTCCCCCAGAGTAGAATCTAGCTCGGCTTTAATATTGGTTGGACTGACACCTTTCAAATGGAAATATTGAATTACATAACGTTGACCAATTTTTTCCATGTTTACAAATTCGTGGTGCTCTGAAATTTAAAACATATGTTTTATAAGGTTGTCACTTTTCACCAAAATAACTCTTTTCAAACTATTCGTATAGATGGTCTATACGTCAGTCAAGTCGTTTAGTTTTGCACCGCCTTCGTATATCGTCTAATTAGAAATGCGGTACACAACTCAAGCTGTGGTCGACGGTTGATGTTTTGAATTTTGTATTTCAATGAGGTTTTTATTAGAAAAATGCGTTCATTAGAAAAATGAGATCAATTTGTTGAAAAAAGATTTAATTTCAAGGGGTTTAGTTGACAGTTTTTTGACACTGTTTGGTGGCACTGCAAGCTGCAATTTTAATATTGTCTCTTATTTCGCAAAAATTGTTAAAATTATAGTTGTAGTCATCTTAAGGAAGGTCCTTTTTTTTGCATAAGATTCCTCATCATGCTCCTTAGTTCGAAAAAAAAGAATTGGCAGACTGTAATAAATTTCGCAATAAAGGAACATTTTTGGTCTCACTGTGCGATGTTCATAAATAATTGATTTACTGTGACAGTTTGTTGTGACAATTTGACAGGGGCGACATTGCTGTTGTGACAGCTGAACTATAAAAATATTTATTAGTTATTAGAGAGAGAATTTTACAACTGGAAATATATTGTATGTGACTCTGTCGTACAACAGCTGTGGCAGTTAAAAATAGGTTGAATAAAAATTAAGTTTCTTTAAGTTTTTGGATACGATACGTTGTATTGTAAGTGTTTTGCTAAATGACGTTTTCGTCGATGTTTCATATAAATCAGAATTAACTGCCAAAAATTTACTATCTTCAATTTTTCTGATTTATCTACTGCACTTTTTGCCAATTTCAACATTGAAAATTGACAGTCGAATAACAGTATAACGAATAGCAGGTATTTAACCCTCTACGAAAGTGGCAAAGATAAATTTGGCATACTGTTCGATGTTTAGGTTTAACTAAGAAATGAAAAATTGTCGAAAAAAATGAGCCAATGATAGATGCGAAAACATTATGGCCACATCCTTCAATCATGGCCACGGCATTTGGGGATTCCGTTCCTTTCTTTTCTCTTGTGTGTTTCGTAATGACCTTTTTGTGGATGAATGGCTTATTAAGCCATCGCATCTGATTCTTTTGTTGGAGGCTGCTAAGGCATGTATACTCGCAGAAGATGAGTTTCAGTAACAAATGTTACCTTCATATATAAGAGGCATCAGTGGGTAATGACATCACTTGTGTTATTCAACAAGATTATAGGCTTTCTCGCTCTAGCCAGGTGCCAACCATTGGATAAGTGACAATCCTTAGAAGTATTGCTGTAATGGTTGTAAATGTCGGTAAAGGCTGTTCTCAAGAGAAAAATACCCAGAAAGCCCGAATTGGGGAGACTCCATTCTACATCTCCTAAATTTTAAATAACAGATTCTTGCGTTTATATATTTCTTCCGTTTTTCTGCATTGTTTCCAGCTGTAGAGATATTGCCGAATAATTATATAGAAATTGTAATAAAAAAATAAAGATTTTAAAAATGCCAGTTTTCTTCACTACCATTTGTAGAAGTATATTGAAGAGATCACATGATACGCCCTCGCGCTGTCTTATTTTGTTTAACATCTAGTCATTTGTCACTTTAATAGATCTAAGGACACATCGTTAAGGTCAAATCTGTTCGGATAGAATAGGCATTAGACTTTCGCATACCATATATCACTGATTCCACGATAAAGGACATGGCATGCTTATATTCCAATCGCCAATTTGGGTTTAACCAATCGTGGCGCAATGGTTTGTACACGCGGCTATCGTTCGCATGATCCCGGGTTCAACTCCGCACGCAGCCACCTATCAATATGTGAGCGGCGGCCACCTCAATTATTCTGACGAACAGTTCCAGTAGTCGCATAATCGGCAAGTCTTGTAAATGTTATTAAACTGTGACGTTCGGAAGCGTCATTAAATGTGTGTAGATCCCATTGAGTGAGCCTAAAAATAGAATGCCTGTAAGCATACTCAATGTGAGAAGCTCTCCTGTGTCACGCTCATGAAATGCAAACGAATTTGTAAAGCTGATTTTTCTCTGCTCAACTTGCTGCAAAATATTGAAAAAAAAACGCGATTCCTAGAACGCCACAGCTGCCGAAAAATTCGACAACAGTAGAAAACTTTCAAAAGTCGTTTTGTTTTTAAAGAGGAGTTATGGCTCTTCCACTCCCTTCGTCTATAAAAGAATAAAAAGTACGTAGTTGATAATAACTGTAATACTAACTATATCGTAGTTAAACCTAACTGATGTTTAAATGGTTGGAAACAGTTTAAGATAACTAACTTATTAGTTCAAAAATATCAGTAACTGGTGATAACGACGTATAATTAATGGATATAATGTATTTGATTAGAATTAGCTGCAACTATGAATTGGTTAATGGAATTGTCTCAAATCAACAAAGAGCCGAAGCATGCTTTTGGTAAAAGTGATGTCTCTGTGTGCAACCAGTTGCAAAATATTACAAAATTAGTTCTGTTTTAAATATTGATGGAAAATCTTAGAACGTGACAGCTGTCGAAAAATTCGACAACAGTTTTCTGCTTCATTCGTGGTGTTTTGTATTTTGCTAAAAACAAATGTAATGATAGTATAAAGAGTGTAAATTTCATAGTCTAACTCATCCATCTCATTGGTACTAAAAGTGAAATTAATTATTTATGAAACTCTTTTTCTCGTTATTTCATGTGGTCCGCAAGTTTTGCTTTTTTTTAAAGGGGAGTTATCGCTCTTCCACTCCCTCCGTCTGTAAAAGAATAAAAAGTACGTAGTTGATAATAACTGTAATATTAACTATATCGTAATTAACTCTAACTAAGGCTTAAATGGTTGGACATAGTTTAAGATAACTAAATTATTAGTTTAAAAATATCAGTAATTGCAGTTAACGAGGTATAATTAATTGAGACGATGTCTTCGATTAGAATTAGCTATAACTATGAATTGTCTTAAATCAACAAAGAGCCGAAGCATGCTTTTTGTAATGGTGATGTGTCTCTGTGCAACCAGTTGCAAAATATTACAAAATTAGTTCTGAATGTTATAGCTGTTGAAAAAATCAACAACAGTTTTCTGCTTCCAAAACTTGTTTTGTTTTTAAAAGGGAGTTATCGCCTTTCCTCCGTCTGCAAAAGAAAAGAAAGTATGTAGTTGATAATAACTGTAATATTAACTATATCGTAGTTAAACCTGAATGATGGTTGGACATAGTTAAAGATAACCACCTTATTAGTTTAAAAATACCAGTAATTGCTGTTAACGAGGTATAATTAATGGATACGGTGTCTTCGATTAGAATGGGCTATAATTATGAATTGGTTACTTCCTCAGTTTAGAGCATATAAAGAAAACCAAAATAAATAAATCAATACGTTTGCACATACATTTGAAAAACCTACCACAATTTGTCCATCTTGCAATAAATATGTTATCGATTTTTGCTTTAGCTTCTCAAGATTTTCCATTATGATAATTCAATATGAATCAAAACGCCTCAAATGGCTTTAATATAGTTGTACATACATAGGATACGTAATTATATTTTTTCAAAATTAACTAAGAATATCTTTAGCTATTTTTTCTACAAATCTTTCTATATAGCAACTCTCTGCTTTACGATAAATGTTTTATAATGTCCTCCTCAAATTTATTAATATCCACATGACAAAAAACAAAATAATCTTTATAAATTTCAAATATATCTCCTAAAATGTTTTCACGGTAAATAAATTCATTCATGTTGGCTCATATTCTCTTTAAAAGGGCGATGAAATTAACATAATAATAGTATTATTAAATTTATTTTCGATTCCATTGCATTATTATTATAAATAACGTTTTGTCTTCTTTTTTCTTTTCAGGTGAGTTTGAAAATTTTTAGTACTTTTGACATTAAATCAATAAAACCGATTACTTGTAAGTAGATAACGTCACAAAAACTACAAAAATCAACAGCTGCTAAATATTTTTACGAAAATTCAAAAATCTTGGCAACTGTCCGACCGCTTAGCTCCTCACAACAAACCAACAATATCTCATTTGTTAGTGTTGTTGAACAACAAACAATCAACAATTTTTTATGTTCAGTAATTTTTCAAATTTTAAATTTTCTATTTATGACAAGGTCGACATTTTAGTTCATAAGTCAAGATTTGTTGCTAATGCGAATTTTTTACCACTGCTGTGCAGTCACAACAACAGAACGAATGACAACGCAAGAGATCAACACATTCTGATAGCTCGTAAGACACTCATACGGAACGTACAAACATTTAGTAGTTGAATATTTCCACATTTCCACATAACAATCATGGCTGCTGCTATGTGCAAGTATGGGTATGCATACGAGTATATCTACATTAGGGTGATCCTCATGTTGTTCGAGAGAAACTAATTGCGGCAGAAATGACATAAAAGTGCGGGAAATGCGGGTGAGAAGATTTCAATGAGACAACAAAGCGTCTCTTCAAAAAATGGTAAAGGAATATCAACCTAATGTATATTTAGAGGGACACCCTAAAAATACTAAAAAAAAATTCAATCTATAGTTTTACTGCTTATATATTTGCAGAGGTGTCTTTCTTGTGCACATCAAAATTTGCTGGACTATACAAAATATTTTGGGAAAATTTATATTTCCGGTGTATTTTCTTGTAGTTTATATGTACGTGATGAAACGTTGGTCGAATGGAAAAAAAACTTGCTTTCCAGTGTAAAAAGAATAAGGAAAGTAGAATAAATTTAATTCAAAATTACAAAATTTTTCTGAGTTACCCTAATCCTCCATATGCACAGGTAGATATTTATATCTATCACCATACATAGAATATATGTGTTACAAAAATTGGCATAAAAATTTTACCTTGTCTTTGCAGATGTACACAGTGCGAAACTATTACGTCAATTTAATAATAATATCGGGTTATCCATTTTTCGGTTTCAAAAATAAATTCAAATAAAACACTCATAAAACTATGATTTCGATGAAACTTTTATTTCATTATAATTATTGGATTGTGTACGTAATATAATGTCATTTAAATGACCGTCTCTGGATTGGTTGCAGCAATAGATCCTTTTGAAATAGTTTTCAACCACTTTTTCTGACTTAACTTGACGAATGTTTATTTCCAAATGCTCCAACGTTTTAGGACAATTCGCATAAACACGGTCTTTGACGTACCCCACGAAAAAAAAATTTAAACGGCATCAAATCGCATGATCTTGGTGGTCATATGACGCCGCCAAAACGTGGAATTACGTTTTCCACAAACTTGTCATGCAATAAAGCCGTTATCGGCCGTGACACCGTCTTGTTGAAACCACACATCGTCCAGTTCATAATTTTCTTCGGATCATCCGTCACAGTTTCACTAATAGAAGTAATATTTTCGGCAGTGCGTACATTAGGATGGTGTGCAGGTCTGACCACATCCGTAACGCTTCCAGTCTCTTCAAATTTTTTTTATTATCTTCCCAATTCCTTGCACAGCAGATCGATTGTAATGACCGTAACCACTCTGTAATTCACGAAAAATGCCTACGTTCGAATCAACACTTTTGTAGTAAGTTTTAACTATTTTTATGCGTTTTTCAGTTGTTAAACGATCCATGTTCGCAAATGGCAAACCTTTCACTAGATTAATAACACTTCAAATGGCAGCTTTTTAACAACTGACAGTCTTGCCAGATCGGCGGTTTTAATACCAATAAGTGTAAAGTGAACCAACAGCCATTAGACCATTAACCACGCGAATATGCCACAACTATCATGAAAGCGACAAAAAACCTACCTCGATCCTTCTTTCGGAACAGTGAGCACTCTCTTCACCAATCGCTCTCTTAGAAAAGTGTTTTTATCGACATTTATTTTCATCAATACTTTGCCTTATAGAAAAGCAGTTTTATCGGCAATGTTATCACTGAAAATGTATTTTCTCTCACAAAAGAACCACACATTTCTTCGATAACCTTGTGCATAAAACACAAATCTCTTTGCAGGATGTCTTCGTTGACACTTGCCTCACTAGATAGATAAGTGGCTCATAGATAAGTGCCTTCATTTGCACTTTCTTCATTGGAAGAGAGAGACACTTTTCGGACAGTTTTTCTTCACACATACCTCTCTCATAGAAATTTACCTATACATTTTTCAAAGAAAAGACACAGAGAGGAACTGTTTTTCTCATAGAGAAGTGTTTTAATTAACAATTTTTGTAGACGATTTTGCGGTAGAAGTGTATCTTTGTTGATAAGTCTTCCTTTGCAGATTGTTTTTACGGAGGTTTTTTATTTTTTGAGAAAAATGTTCATGGACACAGTTCCCGTGGGTATTCCCATGTTTTCGACTTGTCTTACTCATCTTTTTTCTCACAGAAAGGTGTCTTCTTCTGATTGGAAGAGACACTTCTCTGATATAAAGACATTTCTTTGGCAGAGAAATACACTTTTCTCATTGAAAAGTTTCGTCATCGATACTTTTATCACGAAAAGGGTCTTCATCGACACATTCTTCATACACAACCGATTCCACGGTTACTTCGAAGAGAAAAATTTTCATTAACACAATTCTTACAGGAAAATCTCTACATCGACGCTTTTTCCTTTTAAAAGAGTTAACATCGGCAACTGTCACATGAAATATTGTCGGCGACGCATTTCTCAGAGGAAAATTTCTTCATCAACACTTTCCTAACTGGGGAGAGAGGGGCTTTCTTATAGACACTTTGCTGATAGAAACATATATTCATCACGGCGTTTCTCATTGAAGAATGGCTTCATTGACGGTCTAAATAACTTATAAAAATATCAAGTTTATAATGAAATTATCTTCATCGATACCTTTCTGAAATAAAATGAAACAACTTTCATAGGAAGATGTCTTCATCGTCAGGGAAAAAGTCATCCATGGAAAAAAGTCTAAAGACATCTGTCTGATTGAGGTTAAAGTCGTTAACATTTTTCTCACAGTTTTCTGATATAAAAGTGTCTTCGTTGACACTTTTTTGGTAAGTAGCGAGAAAGATTATTTTCTAGTTGTTGGGTTGACAGAGACCTACATATCTTATAGGCATCTTCTTGATAGAAATTTTTCACTAGTCTTTTTTCACACTTTTCACATAGCAAATAATGTTTATCCATACATATTTTAGAGAAAATCGTTCATCGACACAATTATTATTCCATTTGGATGTTCATTGATATTTTTCTTGTGAGATTTTTTTTCTTACAGAAGAGGGACTTAATCAGCGTTTGTTTCATAAAAAAAGGTTTTCATCAAAAATTTTGTAAGAGTAAAGCAGAGTTATTGAAGAGTAAAGCATTCATCCATATAATTTGATATAAAAGTTCTTTATCGACGCTTTTCTTATCTGCACAAATGTGATAGGAGAGTACTGCTGCATTGATATGTGTCTTACAGAAGTGTCATCTTCAATCCTTTCCCCATTAAAAGAATTCTTTCTCATTCACTTTTCTGATAGAGTGATATACATTCTTCATTAAAGCATTTTCAACGACTTTTTTTTCTTCTTTAAAAATGTCTTCATAGAATTTTTTCTCATAAAGAAATTTTCTTCATAAAAAGCGGCTTTCATATATACTTTCATCATAATAAAATCTTTTCGTTTATCGTAGGAGAGTGTTTTTTTTTTGACAATTTGCTTGCAGAAGTATATTGCGGTTGAAACATTTCCCTATGAAAGTGTCTTCGAAAACGTTTTTCTTTTGCAATAGTGGTGTCTGCATCGACACTTTTCCCCTGTAGGAAAAATATTCATTGAAATTTTTCTCAAATAAAACGGTTCTTCTGCAGAGAACGGTTCCAAAATACAACGAAAGTGTGTTTTCATCGACACTTTTTCAAAGGTATTAAAGAATAATTGACCTAAGACCTAAAATAGCCAGTTGCTTGGACAAGAAAGTATCCACTCTTGATTATTCTCTCGAAGCGTTATTATAAAAAGCAAATTCCCTTGCATGTCACAAATGGGATATTCTATTTTCTATTCTATTTTTAGACTCAATCGCAACCTACAATTTAGTCATGACTCAAAACTTCTTCATTTTAGAAGAATTTACTAGACTTGTTGATTTCCCTACTGCTCGAAGTGTTCGTCAGACACATCGAGGTGATCGCTGCTTAAATAACGATAGGTGGCTGTATTGGGAATTGAACCCGCGATTATGCGAACGATTGTCGCGTGTACTGATCATAGTGCCACGTCGGTAATTATTTCGGTAGTGATTATTTCCAAGTTAGGGGGCACACATTTGAAATACTCGTATCCCATCTCCCCAAGCGTTATTATAAAGAAAAGATTTCCTTGCATATCACAAATGGGGTATGGAAAAACTTCTCACATTCAGTCAGCTTACATGTATTCTATTTTTAGACTCATTCAAATGAAACCTACAGTTTAGTCAAGAGTCCAATTTTCTTCATTTTGGATGAATTTATTAGACTTATTGATTTCTCGACTGCTCGAAGTGTTCGTCAGACACATCGAGGTAACCGCTGCTCAAATAATGGTAGATGGCTGTATTGGGAATTGAACTTGAGATCAAGCGATTATCGCGTGTACTGAACATCGCGTTACGTCGGTCATTATATATTCTGTTATTATATATTTCATTATTATAAAACGTCGATCTAAATTTTTATGTTTAAATTAATAATATATTTCTTTACGGTGGTTGGATCTCAGTTAATCTTGGACTTCTAGAGAGGCAATTATGTGGACTGTTGGTCGAAATAGAAATCGATGGTAGAGTCCTCGTGATCGAATACGTATTTGCGTTACAGACCCATAGAGTAGCAGAGGTGGTAAGATAGATCTCATCTCCGCCAATGGGGAGTATGTCTAATACTGACTTGCTCTATTTGGTATCTTGGAAGAAAGAGCCGACAGTTGCGACTGCTTATTCCCAATATTGCTGACTTATGTTCTTATATAGCTCAAATTTACCTGCCTATCCTAGGGGAGCCGTTGGCAATGGAATTTTAATATGTCCAGTGGGATTATCGCATCGTGAGTAAGGCCTTTATGGCAAGATTCATGTTATTCCCTCAGAAGGAAACATTCGCCCAGAAGCTACCAGCTTTGGCAAATAGGAGATCAATTGAGTTCGATCAAGCCACACACTTCGGCAGTGACTGTTCAGAAGCTTTGGGAGCTTTGTTAAGAGGCTCTTATGCTACCACTTTATAGTCCGGGATTTGAAAAATTCGCTTCAACAGAAGCTTTTTTAAATTGACTGTTCCAGTTTTTTGCCAAAAGAGACGAGAGTTTTTATGGTCGAAAAAGCAACAAGTTATCGAACAAAATTATCCATATTTCAAATCGCATTATTCTAACCAAGTTAAATAAAGCTTTCGATGTAATGCATAAATAATGGATTTCTTTTTACTACGCCCTATATAACGACTCACATAAATTCAATGAAAATCGGAAGCAAAATATTCTGGGTGCTTTTGATGTATTTTTCCTCATATATAGATTTGAGATTTCTCTCTGTGTACATATGAATTGCCTCGCGTGGTATAAAAACGACGAAGCACAGCATGTCGTGCTAAAGTGGCAACATCCATAAATGTGAATCAATTTACACCACATCGCAATCATGCCACCGTATCAATGAGACGTCTTCGACGGTTGTGTGTCTGCTCGCTGGTGTTACTGCAGTCGTTTATAATGTTGTCGGTGATAATAGCTGAAAGGAGGGAAGGTAAGATGACCGTATACGGCTGCTAACTAATACTTTATACGGTTGCGACATCATGTTAGGCTGTCTACATATCTATCTGTCTGTCTGTCTGCCTGGCAGCTAAGAGTGTTCGAAAATAACATCTTTTCTATTGGCGCATCTCGATGTCTTATAATTTGATTACGAGATGAGTCACGAAATCTTGTGCCTTTCCTTATTTTGTGCG
>JAHXMU010000160.1:157398-176941 GCA_019455685.1 Philornis downsi
GGCGTTGCCAGATGGGTCCGTCGAATATGGGCAACCCTGTACTCATTGTTTGTATCAAACTGATCTATCAAGTGGTTTTTGGATTTTTTTTTTTGTTTCGAATTGCAATAAATTTCTAGAGCGCAAAATTATTGTTCATTTGTGGAAACAAGGAAAAACTTTCCGCGAAATCGGTCAAATAGTTGAAAGGACTCACTCCACCATACAGAGAGTGATAAGCAATTGTAAAAACACTGGAGTTTTACTCTTGAAGCCTCGTTCTGGTCGTCCACCAAAATTAACTGAACGCGAAAGTAGAGTTGTGGTGCAGTCGGTGAGGGAAATCCCCAGATTAACAGCATCAAAAATTGCTGAAAACATAAATTCACAATTTAATAAACATGTATCAAAAGACACTGTTCGCAGAATTTTGAAAAAATGCCAACTACAGGAGCCATGTAGACAGGAGAAAGCCCCTAGTGTCGTTAGTTAATAGACAAAAACGAATTGCTTTCGCCAAAGAACACGTAAATAAACCTGCAGAGTTCTGGAAAAAAGTTCTATTTACGGATGAAAGCAAGTACTGATTTTTGGCATAAAAGGCCGCCAACTTGTTTGGAGAAATCCCAAAAATTTGAAATCAACAGTTAAACATGGTGGTGGTGGCGTAATGGTTTGGGGCTGCATGACAAGTATGGGTGTGGGTAATTTAGAGTTTATTCCATCTATAATGGATCACAGCAACTATTTAGACATTTTGACAAAAAAATTCTTACCGAAAGTGTTAGAAAATTGGGCACTGAAGGCGATTATATCTTCCAACAAGACAATGACCCAAAGGATACTGCACTAAATACAAGGCTTTGGTTGTTGTACAGGGTGGCCCAAAATGACCGAAGTGGTGTGAATTTGCTTATAACTTTTTATTTAAGACATTTTTTTTAATTTTTTTTTTTTAATACAGTAAATTTATGGGGAATATTTTTAGATCAGTTATTAAAAATGATATCCCGCAAGTGGTGGCCATTTTCTGCTTCGCACAATAGTCCTGGGCTTAATAACCTAAACTTTCCCTTTTAAATAACCCCAAAGGAAAAAATCTGGAGCGGTTAAATCCGGGAACGCGGAGGCCAATTAAAATTGCTTGTATGCGAAATTATTCTTTCACCAAATATGTCGCGTAAAAAAGCCATTGTGGCCCTCGCAGTGTGCGCTGTGGTTCCATCCTGTTGGAACCATATTTGCGGATGGTTTTCCACGGCTGGCCTTACAAAATTTTCCAACATGGCCCGATATCGATCAGCATTGATGAAAATGGCAACACCTCGTTCATTTTCAAAAAAATATGGGCCAATGATCCTCTCAAAAGAAACGCCGCACCAAACAGTATTCTTAACTGGGTGTAATTGTCGTTGATGAAGTACTCTCGAGTTTTCCGTAGCCCATATCCTACAGTTTTGCTTGTTAACGAACCCATTTAATTGGAAATGGGCTTCGTCACTCATAACTAAGTTATGAATAAAATTAGGATTCTATTGTGCTTTTTGCTGGAAAAAAATTGCATAGTCAAGTCGTTGTTGGTATTCTGTCGGTTTCAATTCTTGGAAAATTTGAATTTTGTATGGAAACATTCTTATGCTATGCAAAATTCGCTGCAGCTACCCTCTTGGGATGCCCAGTTGTGTCGAACGTCTCCTGGTTGATGTTTGCGGATCCTCCTGAATACTCTCCTGTACCACTTGAATATTGTCATCCGTGTGCACCGTTCGTCGTCTGCCAGCACCAGGAGGGTTTCTTATTGCTTCTTGTTCTCGAAAATTTGCAACAAGACGGTTTATTGTTGACTGAGAGGGTGCAACCCTCTCTTCCTTTTTTAATTTGAATTATTATAAGTTTTGTTAATTCTGAAATAAGTATTTTACAATACAGTCATGTTCTTAAATAAATAAGAGTTTTATTTAAAGAAGTTTCAAATGAGTACCGTTTATTTTGATACCCAAAATAAGAGCAAACTTTTAGTTTTCCGTCTTGTATGCAGACTTATGCGGCCGAGTGTATCTAATATAACACGCCGTTCCACAAAGTATGCCCAACATAGTGCTTTAAATCGCGGATTTATTGAATTCAATATCCTGAATGGGATTGCAAGAAATGAATACCCAATTCAACACTTAGAGTTTTGTGTGTCTAGAAATAACTTTTTAAATTGTTCCTTTTTAGATATTTAAAATAAAATAATGTAGATATTTATATAACTTTTTTTGAAATATGTTTTGTCAATTCTTAGTCTGTAAGAATTTATATGTCCACAGACCTAAATAAATGAAATGAAATGGAATGGGGGGAAATTTATTTGAAAATATATTGATGATTGTATTATTCGTTGGCATAACCGTGCCTTTTCGGAAGGAGTCTACTTTGAAGGCGATTCAAAAACCCATTATTCGAGTAATGGGAGGACATATTTTAAGAAGTAATTAAATTTAAACTATCAAGTGAAGTTATTACATTAGTGTTTTTTCTTTTTATTAACTCTTTGTGGCTCAGTGGTTAACATATGCGATGGATTTTCTCAAGTTTGAAAATCACTGTTTTGTTTTTTTTTCTTTCAATTTCATTGATTCAAATGTTGAGGCATATGTTTGTACATTTGGGGTATTAATTAATAGTATTAATAGCAGATAATGAAAGTCAACTAAATGCACAATTTGGCAAAAGAATCTCTTAACTAAATTTATGTCTCAAGTTTCGAAGGCCATTACTGTAATCAAAACAACTCTTCTGCTAAATAGAAACATTGCAACAAAACTTCAAAACAAAACAGTTTTGTAACCAAGTTATAAAATCCTTTGGAGATGCGCATTTTCCATTCCCAGCTAGAAAATATTTTTAAAATTGTTCATGAAAACCAAACAATTAAATATCTATTTGAGAAAAATTCCATGAGTTAGTTTGTTATGCTCATTTGAAAACCTGTTTCCGCAATATATTTCCTAGAATATGAAGTATTCTTAACATATCAGCTATGTCGTCGGTATGATATGAACTGACAAATAAGCACTGAAGCAATAATATTCGTAATTATTTGTAACCATTCATCCGGTTTGCCATCAATAGCTCAAACCACAATCAGGAACTGATGCATGAGACTCAATGTTACATTCTTAGAATAGCTCAGCTTGCTTGTTATGCCATCCTACACTGTCGTTATATTTAGCTATTTCGACCGCATTTTTGCTAGATGAAGAATAGCATCGTGCCATCGTTGCTGATTGTTCCCATCTCATCATCTATAATAGACTTTCTTGGAACCAGGAATGTGGTTATAGTAGTCACTGTCAGTTTATCATTGATCAATTATGCATCCTTAGCCTTTTCTTATTAGGTGGACTTATATTTGTGTATAAAAATTAATGTATTTCTATTTATTGGACTTAGAATACTGTATATTTCTTTTGGTGGCAGTTGTTATAACTCTTTTCGGAAATAATTTTACCAGAGCCAATTGTGATACAATAAGAGATTCAAATAGTTTGTTTTTTAATCAATGTATTTCATTTATTATATAGAAAACTCAATTTTATTTCATATAACTAATTGGTCTTTAAGATGATAGACCGTAAATAACGCATATGCAACATTGAGGCACCGCCTCAATTATTGTTTTCATGGACTGCTTCAATTCAGTCAAATTCGTTGGTTTAGTTTTGTACACTTCTTGCTCCACATAACCCCATAAAAGAGTCTGGTCCAATCAAGGACCAGCGGAAAATGGAGTTTCGGGATATTAATTTGTTTTGTTATTTTCGTTGGAATTCCACTATAACTGATCTGGCAACGCGTGCAGTTGCTCCATCTCGCTGAAATCAAGTGCTTTTGAAACAGATAAGTCTTCGGCGTAGTTCTGGATAAAAAAAACTTCCACCTTTTGTACATGACGGTCCCCATTCGTTCCCGTTTTGTGTTTGTAGAACAATTCGAGCGCCGCTCTGGAAATAAATATCCTGAGTGCCCACAATTTCTACCTGAATATTGGAGTCAAATGAAAACAGCATGATTCTGACGTAATTTATAGAAACGAAAATGACCTCAGCGATAGTCAAGTCAGTCGGATCGATAAGATTTTTATATAGGTAGCTTCTTGTACTGCTTTAAATTTGGTTCTTTTCTGCAAAAGACGCACAACACTCAAATTCTATATCCAATGTTGACAGTTTACGAGGGCGGTGCCAAACTTAGCGTATAGATGGTGCTAGTAGTGTGAAAAAATTATTTTGATGAAAAGTGGCAATCTTATAAAATATATATTTCTATTTGAATCATCAAAATTAAACGATCTCAGTGAATTTGTAAACATGAGAAAAATTGTCACCATTATGTAATTCAAATTCTCAGTCCAACCAATATTAAAGCCGAGTTAGATTCTACTCTAGGGCTGTTTGCTCCTTTATTTACGACTGTTGAATATTGGGCAGCAGAGTTGTCAAGACGAACACCGTAGTGGTGGACCAATTGAGGTGTCGACGCCGGACACAAATCCACAAAATGGTATTGAATGATCGTCGGCTAAAGGTGCGTGAGCTAGCTGAAATGATAGGCATTTCAAACAGTGCTATACATCGTATATTGACCGAAGATTTGAAGATGAGGAAGGTGCGCGTAAAAAGCAAACGCCGCAGAGTCGTGAAGATGTTGCAGTAGGGTGTTTAGCCATGTTTCACCGCAATAAAGCCGAATTGTTGGGTCGATTTATAACCGTGGATGAGACATGGATCCACCACTTCATACCTGAGACAAAGGAACAGGAATGGGAGAATCGGACGGAAGGCGGAAGAAGGACGGTTCCATATGCAGTCAAGGACATGGTGTCTGTTTTTAGGGATGCGCATGGTATTGTTTTTAGTGAATATCTTCAGAAAGGAAAAACCATCAACGGCTAATATTATGCTAATTTGGCGAAGAAGGAAGTATTGTTTTATCAAGACAATGCTCTAGTTCACACATCCTCTATTGACGATGGCCAAAATGAATAAATTAACGTTCGAATTGCTGCATCACGCACCTTATTCACCAGAGTTAGCTCCCTCGGACTATTTTCTATTTGCAAACTTGAAAAAATGTCTTGATGGTAAAAGATTTGCCAACAGTGAAGAGGTGGAGTCAGCGGTTGATGACTGTTTTAAGGAGTTTGACAGTTCTTACTATAAACAGTGTATAGAAGCTATGGAATATCGCGGGGAAAAGTGTGACGAGTTAAAAGGAGATTGTGTTGAAAAATAAAGAAAATTTTACCCAATTCTTTTGTGTCTTCTTTGTTAGGATAGCTTTGAGGCCGCCCTCATAGCACGGCAGAAGAAACTCATAATCGAAGAAAATTTATTTTTAAGCGATCTTGTTGCATTTTACTCAGTCTTGATTCAATTGTTTGTTGTATGATATGTACTCGATTGGTCAATTGTTTCCAGATCATAAGCATGAATGGGACTTTACCTCTTATAAGAATAAGCTTTATAATATGCTAAGTTTTATAATAGCCAGCAATTATCTTTTCACAGATTTCAATGTGACGGTCTTTTTTTTTGTGTGCAAATCGAGATTTGGATAAATAATTTTTAAAATGGAGTTGACTGATTCGTTTGAATTGTCAACATCATCATCAGCATGGTCCTTAATTCTTGACTAACGATTTTTGTGCACCAAATCTTAGATTTAGTGTACATAATCGGTAGCGGTGGATGGCCGTACGGGACGACGTCCTTCGCCTTGAATTGTTTACTCCTTTTCGTCAAAGCTCTGTTCGCAGAAGTTTTCTGCAACTTTCTAAACATTTCCACAGCAGAAGTTCCATTCGATAATTAAAATTTTACTCGACTTCTTTTCTTAGTCGCACTTTACAAAAATTGTTGAATTTACTTTTTGCGTCGTATAAAACAAATTTCATGTAAAATTTGTCGCAGATGTCTGACATATTGCTATCAACTTTGAAAAGAAAAACACACCATATTTCTCAAATCCGACTGCAAACGGGTCTTACTTTTTCGACACGGTAATACATCTTCAGTTCGCATTTCAGTGAATTGATATTATGCTTCGCTTAAGCTGTTCGCTTAAGTCTGTTAAATTTTGTTTGATTAATTTTTTTTTGATTGATTTTAACCTCAAAAATGAAAATGAAAATTAAATTATAAATTGACCTCTGTTTTTTATGCCTTGTGAAGAGGGAAAACCAATTAAGCTGTTTTAGAAACCACAAGTTTTTATAATCCTTTTTATTAATTCTGTCAGAAAAAACAGCGGGAATTGGTTCATAACCTACATAATATTGCTTGTTCATTGAAATTTATTGTATCACCTTCAAAATAGGTCCCTTCAAAAATTATACAGATGTGCCAACGAATAATTCTAGAATTTTTCGAGTGCATTTTCTAAAAATAGACTTCAGTTCATGTCACAAATTTTATTTTGTGTCTCCTATCGATTGGAAAAGTCACTACGCCTCTAATATGGTAAATTGAGACTTTAAAAGAGGAAAAAAGTTAACCGGATCCACATTAGTGAATAACATTTGTCAAGTTTTCCATAATGAGAGTTTTGGGAGGTGGTGAGTTTGAATGGTGTAAAATCCATCGATTTTATTTTGAACAAATCTGTCCTGTTTCGGTAAATTTCATCTTGCAAACATCGCATAGCTACCGTATAATGTTCTTTATTTACCGGCTATTCTTCTGGCTGTATTTTCGAGTGCACAACATCGCGATAATCGAGGAAAACAGCAACATTATTTTTTTTTTTTTGGTCAGAGTCTTGTTCGCTGGCTTACATAACTTGAGTAGGGCAGAACGTAGGGCAGTTTTGGTGAGTGTGTGACAACCAGATGGCAATCCAGATGGGGTCAGTCGCACAAAGGAAGAGCCACATACGCTTTCGTGCGGAACGTTTACTTTGTTGGTGGAAACCCTGACTTTGGTTTTAACTTCAGTCTGGGCGTCATATTGACGGGCCATGGTTCTTTTTAACGAGTTTCTGTTCAAAAGAGGTCTGCCCGAAAGTAGTTCTTGTGACTGTGGGCATCAGATAGAAAATTCGAAGCATGTTTTATGCGACCGTCTTCTGCATGCTGATATTAGGGACTTGGACAAACTAGCTGGCCGAAGCAGCTTGTTACTTTGCAGGCAGATTTTTTGTAAAGCGTCGAGGTAGAAGAAAGCATTAGGGTAGGCAGCTTTTATTTTCTTTGCTGTCAGGGGTTAGGGGTTCTGTTGGCGAGATGCACTGCCATATGTATTGTACAATGTACGATGCCTGTGAATGTGTATTGTAGTAGCATCCCTCTTTTCAGTATGCCTTTGCATAGTACAAGGGCGTGTAGCTGCGACATGTTGCAGGTGCATGTTTGCGTTCCGGTTAAACGTATACGATGGACGACCAGTTCCATGCGAGTTATGATGCATTGAAACTGGAGCAGTTTTTGTCTGCGAAACCCTGATTAGATGATTTTATTTTCTGAGATCAGGGGCCCCAAGAACCGTTTGTTCTTGTCTAATCGTGGTGTAGGACCCTTTGTGGGAGCATCGTGCTAGCTGTGGTTAACAGAACACGTGTTTTCAGTGATCTTGTGTTACTTCAGGTTCTCCTGAAGGTAATGCGGGAACTTGGAAGACACTGTTCTTCCTCAATTAGGTTGAGGTGCCTAGCTAGACCTCACTCCTAACTGGGTAGAAATTCACTTCATACCAGTGACTTCAAAGGTATTTTGGCGGAGAGAGGAAGCAAGTCCTGAGGAAATTTTCCAAAAGAATATGCCTCTTATCTCAAAGGGGCTTCGACTAATCCTTCCGGGATTAGATTGAGATCCCCAAAAGGGCGCTAACTATCGCAAATACAAATAAAAACAGTCCCATGTGTGATGGGACACCGTGGCTAAGGCTTTCAAAGCGAGACCCACCTTAAACTACCAGAAATTAATTGATTCACTGGTTTTCATGTCAATGACGTAAACTCATGTCTCATCATCAATCATCAACATGTGTTTTATGATGGCAGTATCGGAATTGATTGACTCGTTCTATTATGTTTTTGAGGAAAATTCAAGCCTTTCGGAATTGTTCGATCGGCAATGTGTTTTATAAACAAACGGTCATGTAAAATGGTACAAATTGGTTTCTGAGACACAGAAAGTTTAGCGTCTACCTCTCTCAAACTGAAACGACAATTTTCAGTTGTCACTTTCTTTACTTTATCGACGTTAATCTCAGCTGATGAACGAGCAGAAAAAGTTCAGCGATTTATTCTCTCAGAATTAAATGACGATTTTCAGTTCTTATATTTTGCGCTTTGTCGACGTTAACTTCAATTGATGGCCGACTAGGGTGACCGCTCGACCGCTTTTGAATGCACTGTCCTGCTTATATGTATGAGCTTTTGGTAAAGTCGATTCACCGTAAGCCTTCTGTAACATTTACAGTGAGTCGCGAAACGAAATTCTATTTCTAATACCAAATATTTATATCCATTGTAAAAATCGTAGGATACTTTAGAGACCTGAACGGACAACAAACAGCTGAGCAACGTAAACAAACTAAATGATAGATTGCGTTCAAACTCCGCGTCAGATTAAAGGGCAGTTGTACTAATCTGTAATCTTGATAATCCCTTTAAGATGACTTTTTAAATAATGAATTACCGGTACTTTTCACTGAAATCACAAATTTCCTTTACACCTCTTTAAGTTCCCTTTAAAACCGATTAAACGGTTACAGCGGTTAATCGTTATCGATTGTGGACACCCTAATGTAAATGTTAACGATTGAATGGCGATGTTTGAAAAGATGATGATGACGATGTCGACGCGTTTTCTTTTGACTATGTGACAGTATTTAGCACAAACAATTTTCAATAATTTATATGTGAAATTCAGTGGTGGATATTTTGTACGTACACAATATCACATACATATATATATGTATACAATATATATATGCATCCATCCATTTATTTGTATATAAAATTTCTGCCCATATTATACATATTTATACAATATTTTCAATGCTTGCTTTCGTGATGGTCTAATAAATACAAATATTATTTTCTTTTAATATTCTCGCGGAGATCTCAGTGTATGACATTGGTTTTGTCATTGATTCAGTGTTCGTCTTTAAATAGCGCGTTGATTTTCTCTGAAAAAAAGTGACCGGAATTTCGTTGATTGCGAAAACAAAAGTGATTTGGAGAAAAATCCACAATAATTCTGTTAAAAAAGTGCACGAAATAAAAAGAAAGCAACTACAAAAAAAAAAAGTAAAGAGTAATTTGTGTGGCTTTTACGTACATATATTTCATATATAATTGAATTAATCTAATAACGTCATCCACAACAGCTAAATTGTATCATCTGTGAAATCAGTGTGAAATTAAACCCTTCTAAGCTGCTAACGCCAGCATAAAATTCAATTACCTTTGGATTTTTTTACATAATCGCAGAGCTGCTTCTACTACAAAATGTCACAGGTTGGTATTATTATTTGCATCGTCGATATTGTTTATTTGTCCAGCTGCTGGCTACTCGATAGATCTTTCGACTATTGGTATTGAGGAGAGTAGACGATGATTCAGTTGTTCAAATATTTAAGCAGTTGATATTTACACCTGTTTTAGGATAGCAACTTTTCTGTAAACAGTAGGTTTAAATTAAAACATCTAAACAGTTACACTAAGCAACGGAAATGCGGTTTCAATTATAGAGGAAATAGATTGTTTCATTAACTGATAAGAATAATGATGATTTCTGTCCCAAAGTATTGGCTTTTTAGAGAGCAACATTCTAGCCTTCTGGAAATTTTACATTTTCTGGAGCAGAATAGAACAAAAATAACATCTTTATATAAGGTAAAGTAAAAAAGAAACCATTATTTTTCCATGATATTGAAGGCTTTATTTAATATAGTCAGATTTTACTGTAGACTTTCACCGTTTTGTTCGATAAATTTATAGCCATTTTGAAGATTATTCCACTTTGTCTCCCTCACAGAAACCTTTCTTTCTATTGGCAAAAAAAAAAAAAAAAACAAACAAATTTGGACAGTCGATTTTTATAAGCTTCTCTTGAAGCAAATTTTTTCCCAGCAAAATTTTTCACCATAAACAGGTTCGGATTATAAGATCGATACATATGAACATCCTAATAAAGCTCCCGAAGCTTCTGGGGTGTCTCTATCGCTGTATGTGGCCTGGTGTGGCTTAATGGAACTCAATTCTTTTCCTGTTGCCCAAAGCTGGCCGCGTTTGTTCGTTGTGTTTGGCCTGGTGTGGCTTAATGGAATTCAATTCTTCTCCTATTGCCCAAGGTTGGTCACTTCTGTATCGTTCTGTTTGAGCTGGCGTGGCTTAATGGAACTCAATTTATTTCATATTTCCCAGAGCTGGCCACTTCTGAGCGCGACCAGCTTACTTCAAAAGGTGAAGACGTGAGAATGAAAAGTGGATATGAACCAAAAAGGTAATTTTACAGGAGAACAAAAAAAACAGTTTATATCTAATTGAGTTAGATTTTTTTTGCTAACAATGATTGTAGAACGTTTATAAACATATATGTATGATAACGAACCAGTATATATTGATTTTAAAAAATTAATTACTATGTTATGGCTTTTTTAAGATTCGGATATGTCCTGTTTTCATACTCATTTTTAGATTTTTTTAATAGCAGCTGGATACAAAGGGTATATTAAGAAGAAATATACATTAAAACGTTTTATTTTCAGACTTGTACATTTTTTTTTTTGACATTTTTTGAGAATTTGCCAATATTTTATTGTATTTTATAACGTTTAACTTTATTCTGAATCAGATTCGTCGTCTTCAGTCACGCTTTCTTCTGGAGCTTCACCTTCTGGAATAACATCACTGCGTGGCTTTGTCAAATCATGGTACCAAGTTAAGAATGCTTCAGGGATGTACACTTCCAACTCTTTCATATTTTTTAGCTTTAATGGATTGATTGGTATTGGTATATCATAAAGCTTTTTCGCATTCCACAAAAAAAAAGCAATAATGCGAATCGGAGATGTACAATTTTCATACCTAACGATGCGTTAAGTAACAAGGAATAGTAAATTTCATAAAACTCATTTTAGCCCAAAATGGTTCATATCCACTTTTCATTCTCTTGTCTTCAATTGGCGACAGTGCAGCTCTGAATTAATAGTTTTGCCCAAGGGAAACAGCTCAGGGTGCATGATTTTCTAGTAATCCCATCAAATACATAGCGAATCTTTCCTTACCCTCAATCCTGGGCTGGCCACCAATCACGTCGTCTCACTGCGATTAAACCACAACTGTTTTCGCTTGACATTATCGTAAGTGGTCCAATTTTCATCACCAGAAACCATAAGCTTCAGAAAAGCGTCGATTTGGTTGAGATTTAGCAAATATTCGCAGATAGAAATTCAAATCATGAGGTTTTTTTTGCGTCAATTCGAATGGCACCCATATATCGTTCTTCCTTCTGTACCTGTCCTCATTCAAGTAAATCCAGTTGGATTTCTATGCAATATTTACACCCTGGGCAATCAAAACAGTGCTTACATGATGGTTGAACTTGACAGTTTCCATTATTCTGTCGATATCTTCGACAGTTGGCCTTCCAGAGCGTGGTGCATCTTTGACGTCCAAATGGACGGTACGGAAACGACGAAATAAAAATTACGCATGACTGACTGATCAGTATCAGGACCATGAACATTATTCGCTTTTTCAGCCGTCTTGCTTGCGTTTTTGCCTTTAGCGAAGAAAAACTGTAAAATATGGCATATTTTCTCCTTGCTAGCATCCGTTTTGGGCAGGCGCCCAAACCGTACTAAGGCAAGCTATTGTCCGAGTAGTTTTTTGAGTAGAAAATTTAATCTTTCTAACATCTTCTGTAGTAACCAAATCGCACTTACATAACGCAAGATACAGATTACTAGAGCCATCTGCTGGCAAAATAAGTGATTTCTTTTTACTATACCTTATACATCTCACATAAACTTTTAACCTTTCCTAAAAAACTAAGGAATTTACAATTGTTTATTGTAAGAAAATAAGTCTTCAATACTGAAACTATTTATATGTTTTTAGCCTTTGTGAGGATACGAATGTGATTATGTAATTTTCTTTTTAGCAAATTTCGCTGAAACATTCAAAATGGAATCAATTTAAAGAAAATAATAGGAAAAACAATTCTTGCTGTATTCCGTGTTAACGTGCTCACCGCATGATTTATTAGGAGGGGAAAAATTCAATATTTTTGTCGTTCTCAGAAACAACATTTTTAGTATCGAACACAAATCCCGTTGGAAGGTTGCACATTTTTTTGGAAAAGAACTTTAAAAATTGATTTTTTTTAAATAGAGGATAAAAAGATGTTGCGCTTCATGTCATAGAAGAAAACACCGAACATCATACCTATATATAGTCAAAACTGAAAAAAAATTCACTTCTCTTGGTTTGTTTCGGTAAATGGAATTTTTTTTTTTTTTTTTGGTAACCGGGTTCGATGTTGTTTAATAAAATATTGTGAAATTGAATATAACTTGTTTCACTATACTATTTATCGGCATTACATAAACATTTTATGAGGTTTATTTTCGTAGAACATCTAGCTGATTTTTAATTATGAAGTATGTTCAAAAAATAAGGTGAATTTTAATTTTTCTCAAAAAATATTTATTTATTCAACAATTTCTATTTCATCTCCTTCAAAGTAGTCCCCCTCAGATATACTACACTTATGCCATCCTCGAAGCAGTTCTGATATCCACTTTTTGGTATGTCCTTCAGCTCTCTCAGCGATTTCGTTTTTATCTCTCTTCAATCTTGGGAACAGGAAAAAGTCGCAGGGGGCCAAAGGTGGCTGAGGTATGATAATGGTGTTGTTTTTAGCCGTTGTTGTTTTTGGCCAAATAATCTGTCACAAGCGAAAATGAGTGAGCAGGTGCGTTATCATGATGAATGAACAAATTTCAAGAAACATTTTTTTTCCACAATTCCGTGCGTTTTTTCGTATTGCTTCAAGTAAACGGCGCATAACTTCAAGGTAATACTCCTTATTTACCGTACGACCTTATGATAAGAACTCCTGATGCACTACGCCTTGGTAATCGAAGAAAACAGTGGGCAAAACCTTGACATTTGATCGAACTTGGCGTGCTTTTTTTTGTGGTCTTGGCTCTCCTGGACTCTTACATTGAGACGATTGGGCGTTGGTTTCGATGTCATAATCATATACCCATGATTCTTTACCAGTTATGACATTTTATTAAAATCTAGATCATCGTTAACGTCATTCAACAATTCCTGAGTGATGCTCATGCGACGTTGTTTTTGGTCAAAATTCAGCAATTTTGGAACGAACTTCGCTGTCACACGCTTCATGCCCAAAATTTCCGAAAAGATTGCATGGCATGAGCCAACCGATATGCCGTCATCCTCAGCAACTTCTCTAATTGTGTTTCGACAATTTTCTTCACTTTCTCAGCATTTTTATCGGTTGTTGATGTGCTGGGGTGTCCAGAGCGAGCGTCGTCATTCACATCTTCTCGGCCTTCTGTGAAAAGCTTTTTGACTCAGAGTACTCTCACCGTATGCTACTCTCAACGTTTCGTGTATTTTTGAGCACTTAATTCAATTTTTTACACAAAATTTGATGCAACATTTTTTATCCATTTTTTCGGTAGCAGAAAAACACCGAACACGCAAAACACTTGTCTAATTTATGCCTCTCACAAACAAACTAAACATGCTATATGAATAAAACCGTCAATATATCTTCGAGACGAGTGTACCAACATAATAATAATAATCGAAAGTCGAATGTACGTAGTTCGCGAAATTTGAAAACTCGACTTATTTTTTGAACACACCTCATATGTCTTCAATTTCGCAAACTTCAGAGCTTACATGGTGCCTATAATGTACCTATAAAATGTTATTTATTACGCTTCCTTCGTAGAAAATATTTCGCATAATAATGTCGATCCTGTGCGATTCTTCACCAATTTATCTTACCAAGTTGTGATAAAGCTTCAATAACCTAATCCTTCCCACAACATTTTGATTGCTTTCTTCTGCTGGTTAATATCATTATTGAAGACTTTTTGTGATGGAGTATTTTGGCCCGTTCGCTTAACATGACTCTTTTGTAAGAGATATATATTAATGCGCTTGTCAACGTCGATTTCGGTATACAACTGAATATCGATCTGCTCCGTTTCGATCATGCTCCAAATCAGGATATAACATTGTGTCCTTACTATATCTTGAGCACCTTCGAATTCAAATTCTGCCTTATACTATATTTCGGCTTGCATTTGTCGCAAGAGCGCTTTGTCGTTAAATCGCTTTCTCAATCCATAACAATACTTTTCTCCCAATTGCTGATATTTAGGCTGACATCACCTAACTCATTATTCTTAACGTTCACCCGCCTTTCCAACTTAGTAGATATCTTATTCTTTGGAAAAAATAACTTAGTTTTGTGCTTCTTATATCCACGCCCATCTTTGCCGACTAATCCTTTCTAATGCTTTAGAAGGCTGTAGTAACATCTGACAGTTTTAGTCGAATCGTTTTTGCTTTTGTTAAAAATTATACTAATCTTGTTCACTGTAGATAAACATCTTGAAGAGGCTGTACGAAAGATAATCTATCTATGATTATAGCGAAACAGACCAGTAAGATCTTCACTCGGTGGCGTCATTTCGCAAAGGTCATGCCGTGTCAGCTTGGTAAGGAGAGCAAAGTTTGATGTCATGTACTGAAAGCATAAAGTTCGCACATATGATCAAAATTTGACATTTTCGCACAAAACAAAATATGCGATGTTGATGTAAAATTGCTTATATGGGGTTATCCATTTTTCGGTTTCAGCAGTAAATGTAAATAAAACACACATAAAGCTATGATTTCGATTAAACTTTTATTTAATTATTACTAATGCTTGAACCGTGCCATTACGTACGAAATACAATGTCATTTAAATGACCGCCCCTGGATTGGTTGCAGCAGCGGTTCCTTTGGAGGTAGTTTTCGATCAATTTTTCGCACGTTTTGGGCGGTATTTTGGCGACAAATTGACGGATGTTGGTTTTCAAGTGTTCCAGCGTTTGGGGATTATCCACATAAACACGGTCTTTGGTGTAGTCCCACAAAAAATGTCAAGCAGCGTCAAATCGCATCATCTCGGTGGTCAATTGAATATTTTTACGCATTCTTCAGTTGTTAAATGATTCATATTTGTAAATGGCAGATCTTTCACTATATAAATAGCATTTTAGATGGCAGGTATTTAGCAGCTGACAGCCCTGCCAGACCGGCCGTTTTGAAACCACTGTTAATACGGGGGGTTGATCGGACAGTGTTTTTATTTTATATGAAAGAGAATGAGAAAAACGGGGGGTTAGAGAGTGTATAAATCGAATGACTTCAATTTATTGGCAAGGTTTTACCTTTTATTTCTGGGGTTTACAAAATGGAGTTTCTTTACCAAGCAGGGGCCTTAAACGTTCAAATAAGTAGTTTATATATCGAGTGTAAAATGAGTACTGATACTTGGGCGAGAGTTAGAAGACCGCTCTATTACACTGCTAGAGTGGTGGAGTGAAAACTCTTTTCTTAACCGTGCTGGGTGTGTACTTAAAAATTAAAACTTACAACTATCAGGGTAAGGAAAACTTGTGCACGTAAATAACCACCAAATGGATCATGTTGCCAGATATTCAACTTAACAATGTGGCATTTTAGTATCTAACAATATCAGTTTTAACTTACTACTGGGACAATATTTTGTGAAACGACGGAGATTTATTTGTACTCCCAATATTTCAAATCAATAAAAATTTCTCTCAAATACAGTTCTCAATCACCAATTTGTCGAATATTGCATTTGATCAATATAGGCAATATTTTTCTTTTCGTTATAATACTCGTATAAAATTTTTTTCCTTTTTTCCATAAAGCACTTTCCTTCCATTTATAGAAAAAAAAATTATAATCTCTCTAGTAACGTTTTACTAAGCACTTTTATTTCAATTATTTCAATTCCGATTTATTAATAATCTTAAAATATGGATATCTGTAGTAGCTTCTAGACTATTTTCAAACGATTTCGATTCCGATACTGATATTTGACGCAATAAGTTTAATTGTATTAGCTAAACAGGTTGTTTGTTTACGGCAATCCATTATTCCACCTTTTCAAATAAGCAATTCTAAAGAAAAATTAAAGTTCAACAAAGAAATTTATAATTTCTCCGGCACCATTCGTTTGGTTCCCCACTAATTCATTAATCTATCTAAAATAAACATTTCTGTTTTTTCTTGGTATTCTCGAATATATTACTGAAAGTAATGGCTTTTGCAAGCCCAAAAGATATTTTTGCTTAGCATTGAAATCAATTTACTTGTGATCAGTAAGCAAAACATATTCGAAAAACAAATTTTGATTATAATTAATTTTTTAAATTTATAATTTTTCAATTATGCAGTTCCCCTCAGGTAAAAACGTGATTTATGAACGAAGATCATTTCTACTGATACGTTTAATTAAGTGATCCATTACTTCGATTGCTTTATTAATCAATCAATCATCGATTTCATTGCAATGTGTTGTGGAAATAAAAAAAAAAAATTGCCACTCGATATTGAGTGAAATTAGTTCAATTGTTATAGATAGCAAAGTTGAATGTTCATTTTTTTTTTAATTTATTAACATGTTTGTCGTACTATAAGTTGCAGTAAAAGGAAATCCATTACTTTTTCATTACATTGAAGGTTTTATGTCGTAAAGTTAGAATGATCCGATTTAGATCAAATATTTGCTATTTTGTTGAATAACTTGTTGCCATTTTGAAGGAAATTCCATTATGTCGCTCGTCTCTAATTGGTGAAAAACTGGAACTATCGATTTTTACAAGGCTTTCCTGAAACGAGCAAGGCTCTCGCCAGCAAAATCATTAGCCATAAATAGAAATAGGTGTGATAATCACTTGGCATCAGGTCCCCACTATAAGTTGGATACATAAGAATCCAGAACTTCTGGCGAGATGTTTGTGGTCTGGCGTTGTGTTGACGGAACACAATTTCTCTCCTATTGGACAAAGCTGACTGCTTCAGACAGTCAATTTATTGACAACACAGATCCGATCTGACATAACAAATGAATACCTGTTAAACACAGAGCAAAATTTTTTCCTTGCCGTCAATTTATGACTCAGCCACAGTTTGCGCCAGCTCACCGCCATTCAACTACGACCATTTTCGATTGATGTTGTTGCAAGTGACCCATTCTTCGTGATTCGGCACCATCCGCTTCAGAAATGGATGGATTGCAATTCAGCAGCGATTCGCAGATGGATATTCTGTTCATGAAGTTTTTATTTTCTCGTGTGGCACACATATGTACATCAAGCTAGTTTTTGTATCAATATTTATTCAAGTAGTTCCAAATGATTTTTTATGCAACCTTTAGCTCCCTTGCAATCGAAACAGCGCTTAAATGACAGTTGGACTTGACGATTTCGATGACAGTTGGACTTGACGATTTTATCAGCATTTTCGACAATTGGCCTTCTAGAGCATAGTTCATCTTTGACATTAAAATTATCTGAGTGGAATCAAAGGAACCAAAATCGCTCTGCATTGATATTATGATCATAAATACCATTCGCATTTCCAACTGCCTAGAATGCATTTTCGCTTTATTCTAAGAAAAACTGCAAGGTATGGCGTATTTTCTTTTTGATGGTGTCCAACTTTGAAGCGCTGTCAAACAATACTGAATTAAACAATCGGAAAACTGTCTGAGCTGAGACTTTTTTTACTACAAAGTTTTATCTTTTCAACGCCTTACGCTTATGCAACACGATATACTCGTACAGATTACTAAAGCCATCTATTGGAAAAATAATGCAATTTGTTTTTACTATACCTTATGTACGAGTATGTTACACGACGAGTATACATTGACTATTTATATTTATGCAGAGTGGCGCACTAATTATGCTACAATAAGAAATTTAAATACATTTTTTTTTAATCAATGTATTTAATTTTTTTTTTATTTACTTTATATAACAATTTTACTTTATATAACTACATATAATTTGTTTTGTTTTCTCACGCATATGCGACACCTGATCAGAAAATTATTCATTGAGGCTTGAAGGATTGAAGTCGGAATCGCTTCAATTAATGCTTTAATGGACTGTTTTAATTCAATCAAATTCTTTGATTTCGTTTTGTACACCTCTTGGTTGATAGAAACCCATAAAAAAGGCTAAAGCAGTCAGGTCAGCTGACCTTGGGGGCCAGCGAAAAGTGCATTTTCTGGATATCCATTTGTTCGGTGATATCTGTTGGGCGGTACATAAGCGGCCTGGCTATGTGTGCAGCTGCTCAATCTTGCTGGAATCAAATGGCGTTGAAACGGATACGCCTTCGGCGCAATTCTAACTAAACAAAACTTCTTCCCCGTTTTATGTCTGCAACACGATCCGTGTGCCACCATGTGTTAACAAGAAACATTTACTAACAATATTTCCATTAAAGATTCTGTTTTTGCAGCAGTAACGACTTCTATTGGTTGTAATTGCTGAAAATGTATTGAATATTTGCCGATTGTCGATTACGTTCTATGTAGTTGATTCTTCTCCAATGTTGTCTTTATAAACAGTCGCGAATTATTTGAAGTCCCTTTCAAAGACTCTTAATGTCTGTATGCCTAAATATTCACATATTTCTTGCAAGTGTTTGCCAATAACTTGTTCTATTTCTCTTAATTAGATAAACAGGAAGAAACAATATTCCAAAATTAGCTCGTCTTAGCCACAAATGCTATTGGAAAACAATATAAATGTGGGAAACTGATAAATTTTATTTCAGCAACAGATGCAACTTTTCAATATGCCCTCGTACATTACAATGACGTTTATTTGCGTTTATGTTTTATATCAAAATAAAGTTGATTAATTAAGGTATTTTATATCTTTCCTACAGCGCAATCACATCGTAAAAGTGAATAAGAGCGCACAACATTCTTGCAGCAATTAAGATCCATTACAAACAGATTAAATGGATAAATACGTAACATTCATCATTCATTCATTAGCCCGAAATGCACGTTATTGTCGAGTGATGATGATGTCTGAATTCATTCAGAAATGTTCATTCATTTCTTTGGACATCAAACATACGTATTAAATGGCTTAAGAGTGCACGTGCTTAGTTAGAATGTAATTCACCTGCATTCATTGAACAGCCAAATTGTTCTATAGAAAATTCTGGCCATGACATGAAACAGAAGTGGGGTCCCACTGTACTAATACCAAAAGACTTGGCTATGTATTCCAAATACTATTTATTGATGGTATCTTTATGAATTCATTTGGAAAATGTTTGTTTTTTTTTCACTCAAAATAATGGCAATAATTTATGTATGGTAGGAGTAGACAGTTCTAAATATTTATTTATTTCAATGCTGTGATGGTGTGAAGCTCAGCGCTGTACTACGAACTAAATTTATATAAAAAAA
>JAHXMU010000160.1:196941-201941 GCA_019455685.1 Philornis downsi
TTTAACGGAAAGTAAACCTGGCAATTCTTTTATATTTAAATAACTTTAATATGGTAATGCCTTTAAAAGTGGAAACAAAGCTGGCGATTCCCCGTTGTTTTCATTGTGCGTTACTTTTGTTCAGGTGTGATTTCAGTACTTGGTCAAAATAATAAATACATTGCTCAATTCTTTAATATTTTCGCAGTCTGCTGTAGTCTTTTTGGAAAGACTAGTTATTTTACTGTTGTTTATCTTTATTCATAACAAAATGTATAGTAAAAAAATCAGCCATGGGTCGAAAAAGTCATTGTTCTCCGGAGGAGAGAAAAATTGTTTCAAGACTAAGAGAAAATCTTCGTTCTATAGCAGAAACTATGAATCGGTCGCTATTTTTTGTACAAAATCTTTTAAAGCCTAAAAACCCCGTCGAAACTCGCGGAAGACCCAAAAAAAAAACTTCAAAACCAACAGATATCCGTTTTGTAACACTTGCAAAGAAGGACCTGTTTGTGTCTTCAAGAGCAATTTTAGCAGAAATTTGGAAATGTAATTTCATCGCGAACGATTCGTCGTAGACAACAAGAGCACATTTACTAGGACGGATAGCCAGAAGAGTTCCTTTGCTTAGACAAAGAAGAAAAATTTAAAGACTAGATTGGCATTTGCAAGAAGTCATTCCAATTGTTTCGGAGGAGACGGTGAAAAAAAATGGCGCAACATTTTGTGAATCGTTGAAACAAAAATTAATGTATTTGGAAACGACTGTGCCCGGAATGATCGACGCCGTAAGGGTAAGGAACTCCATGTTCGCTTTACGAAGAAGACGGTCAAGCACGGGGGCGGCAATATTATAGTCTGGGGTTGTTTTTCGGGGTATGGTGTCGGTCCGATACATCGAATTACCGACACTATGACCAGATTCCACTACAAAGATATCTTGGAAAATACGATGTTGAACCATGCTGTGGAAAGTATGCCTCTTAGATGGACATTCCAGCAGGATAACGATGCGAAGCATACTTTTAAGTTATTAAAGGATTGGTTGGATGATAATAATGTTGTCCTTCTTGACTGGCCAAGTCAATCTTCGGACTTAAATCCAATCGAAAATCTTTGGGGAGAGTTGAAACAAAGAATTGGAAAGGAAGTTCTTAAAAATAGGGATCACTTATGGAATTTTGTTCAAAAAACTTGGTATAATTACCAGTAGAAACCTGACCGAAGCTTATTGCCTGCCAGTATGCCAAAAAGAGTCAACAAAATAATTGAAAATATAGGTGGATATACCGGCTTTTAACGAAACTCAGCCAATTTAGCAGAAAAGACTTAATTTTGTACTTTTTGTGCGTATTTAACTAAATTTACTTATTATTTTGTCCAATGTTTTTTTGATTAATTTCTTACTTTTTTGTTTTCTGTTATTGTTTTAGTACAGGGTGGGCCAAATAAGACCTACTACGATCTACGAATATCGTATTGTAGTCGATGTTGGTGGTCTTGCGGTAGCAGTGCTTGAACAATTTGAATTTTGTATGGGCACATCTTAAGATCCAACTTTAAAATTCTACGTAATGTCGTTCTGGAAATGCCCAATTGGCTGGAACGAAGGCGAGTTGAGACAGATAGATCATCTGCAACACTCTGCCGCACAGTTTCCACGTTGTCTTCAGTGCGAATATTTCGATAGGCACCTCGTCCAGGACAGTCGGTCACTAAACTCAGTTCCTCAAAACGACCGACCAAACTTCTAATCATGAGGGCTGTGGGAGATGGTCTGGAATTAAAGTATTGCCGATATTTACGCTGCGTTTAAACAATTGATCGTTGACAAGAATAGAAAAACTCGATAATTTTAACACGTTGTGTTGTACTGTAGGGTTCCATAATAAATTTTCAACAATTCAATTATAACCTACAAAAATAGAATAATAAATATGTCAAAAAATAACAAAGTTATTTGTGCTTAACATTAGTAGACCTTATTTGGTCCACCCTGTACTTAGTTTATTTCGAACATTATAACAAAAGAAATTAGTGTTTGATTTTCCTTTTAATTTAAATAAATTTTCGTCTACGAGGCTTTTGAAAAAATATAGGGTGTACTTATTATTTTGACCATGTGTGTATATGCAATCCTTGGATACCATTTGTCGGTTTCAAAAGTAAAGTAAAAAAAACACACATACAGCTATGATTTCCATGGAACTTTTATTTTATTACAATGCCTAGACCTTGCCATTATGTACTTAAATACAATGTCATTTCAAATGACCGCCTCTGGATTGGTTGCAACAGTGGATCCTTTTGAGATAGTTTACAAACAAATACGGCCCAGTGACATCTCCAGACCATAACGCACGCGCACCAAATAGTCACTTTTTCGGAATGCAATGGCTTTTGCACAATCACTTTCGAGTTCTCCGAGTTCCATACGCGACAATTTTGCCTGTTGACGTAAAAACCGAGCGAGAAATGAGCTTCATCGCTGAAGAAAATTTTGTTCGATTGAAAGCCAACGTTTGAATCATCACTTTTGTAGTAAGTTTTAATTAGTTCTGTGCGCTCTTCGCTTGTCAAATATTCGTTAATGGTAAACCTTTACCTAAATAAATAACACTTCAGATGTTAACAGATAACTTAACAGCTTTGCCATACTGGCGATTTTAAAACCGCTAAATTTGCAACCCTGTATAACAATTCTAATTCACATATGTATGTATATGTTGTCATAACTACAGTTTAAAAAACAATTGTTTAAAGAACGTTTATAATTATCTTTATGCAAGGGAAAATGTGAGAATAAAATGTAAAATAAGTCGTAAGTTTTTCCTTGCTCACACTGAGTTGTTTAAACAAAGAAAAGTCGAGAGCCATGGCCTTGAACTTTAAGGCTGGAAACATCGTGTTTTTCTTGCTGTCTAAAGGAAACTGCCGCAAATGGTACCAAAACAAACGAACAAGAAAAGTCACTGGCAATATGCAAATTTTGAGTGACTGAAGACAACATTAAAAGGTTGTTTGTTATTTTTTTTTCATATGAAATGCAGGACATAAGTGCTTGTAAGGATAGAAGTGCGTCACGGTTGGTGAGGGGAGGGGAGAGCTATATGACCAAAAAAAGAAAAACATTTTTATGGCCAAATTTCATTTTATTTGTTATCACAGGGTGATTTCAAGTTTATTATCTTTTGTCCATCAATTCGACTTAATAGTTCTCTATTTGTTTTGGTTTTATTATCTGGATATGATTTTACGATATTTGTCTACATTTACTTTACACTTCTTTTTCGAAAAGAGCTCAATTAATTTTGCTCTCTGTCGCCACCCACATAAGGTCAAAATGATTTTGATAACAAGTACCCTTCCTTGAAGGGTAGATAATTCTGTAAACATAATTGGAATATTGTTGTTATAACAGCTGTGGCCGTCCCAACAAAAAGCGACTTAAGTGGAGTCATCACAAAATTGAGTTTATTCGATTTTATTCGCCGGTCTGGCATAGCTGTCTGTTGATAAATACCTGCCAGCTGAAGTGTTATTTATTTAGTGAAAGGTTTGGGATTTACGAGTATGGCTGGTTTAACAACCGAATAACGCATAAAAATAGTTAAAACTACTGAAGTCATGATTCAAACGTGGGCTTTCAATCGAGCAAAATATTCTTCAGCGATGAATCTCATTTCTCACTCGGTGGTTACGTCAACAAGGAAAATTGTCGTGTATGGGACTCGGAGAACCCAGAAATGGTTGTGGAAAGGTCATTGCATCCAGAAAAAATTAATCTTTGGTTAGAATTATGATCTGGAGGTGTCATTGGACCGTATTTTCTCGACGACTAGCTCAAAAGGATTCACTGCTGCAACCAATCCGGAGGCGGTCATTTAAATAACATAGTATCTCGTACATTATGTCAATATCCAAGCATTGTAATGAAATAAAAGTTTCATCTAAATCATAGATTTATATGTATTTTATTTAACTTTACTTGAAAACGATAAATTGATAACCCTGTACTTATTTACACACATATTTAGGTCCAAAACGTCCGCCCCATATTCGGCGTTATTCACAAGTTATACCAATTCTTCAAAAAGGCTATTTTTAAAAAATTACGCCATATATCTAAATATTAATACAAGTGAGAATGTAATTTTCTTAATATCAGTGTTTATGGCTTTAGGACGCATCCTATGGTCAAAGCGCGATCACACAATTCTGTAAATTTCAAAAGTTATAACAAATTTCCATACCAGCGATTTTGTCAAAAACTATCTTAAAACAATAAATTGCTAGCTAAGCCGTTTTTCTTGTCAACACGGATATAATACAGAATTTATTTTTTCGGTATAAAATAATACGCGTTAAAATTTAACACAATTTTCAAACTACCCCAATATACCCAATTGCGATGAAATGTTGCCTAATTGTTGTCTATGAGTAGACGAAGATTCACACAGAAAGCGTGCTCCATTTTTAAGTTTAGTTAAAGAGTCTACAAAATAAATAAAACTTTCTAGCATCCCATGAACGAGATGAATCCAATGGGGACGTACAGTTTGACCACGATTCTGAACATCTATTTGAGAAGCATTTCCTATATTTGTTGATTACTCGACTACTCGAATTGTTCGTTAGAAACATCGAGTTAACATTAAGAGCTTTTATCGGGGCTTGAAGCCGCAATCAAGTCATGTTGTCTAACTATCATACCACAGCCGCGCTCGTAAAATACGTACATATCAATTTATTGCAATTTTCATTGTTTTATTATGAAGATCAGCATTTTCCACTACAGACGGAATTGAATTTAATTCATTTGGTTGCTACAGTTTGCGCGCAAGGAAATTTGTGTGAACTCAATGTCTCCAAATATTTTTAGAAAATTCTGACTCCTCTATCTCACAACATCCTAGAAGACCATTACCGGCAACATTTTTGGTTTCAGCTTAGGCTGGTTCGAACTCATATTCTAAATTATTGGCCACCATGCAAGCAATTTCCATAGCATTTATCGTTAG
>JAHXMU010000160.1:204441-212863 GCA_019455685.1 Philornis downsi
ACATTTGAATTAATCAATGCAGTAACAGAATTTAAACAATATTAAGCACATGGAGATGTCTAGTTTAAGTACCCACAATACAGCTCTTGTCAAGTCGAGAGGCTCCTTATTCACAACATAAACTGGTCAACATTTCGATTTCGACGACCGCGGCTTTGGAATGTCCTATTTATTTGGATTTTTTTTTTGCAAATTTCCCTCTGTTCAATGACATTAAATATGTTTCCACTTTTTACATCACTTCTGATCAATGGAGATTTATTCTGCTTACCATCATCTTGTCCAGCGCCACTGTTCGTTAGAAGTTACATAAATTTAGCAGACTTTTTTCAATCAAACTATAATAATTTACGCCGTAACATTTTCAAAGTCTATTGTCGAATTTAGAACTTATTCTATAAGTAGCTCATTCATGCATCTGCCATTTCATTCATCTCTTTATAAAGAATTATTCTAGATTGAACGTGAAAGTGACGTCATGCATAGACCTTTGTGTCTTCAATTAAACAATTTGCTGTTCAATTGTAAAGTTAAAGAAATGAGATATAATTATCTTAATAGTACAACAATAGTGAAGACAGTGGATTATTTATTTGTGGGGCGCGTAATTAATTACCATTGTTTTTCATTTATAATCTTACGATATTTTTAATTAAATTGTGTACTGTGTACTTGCAATAAGGCACAAAGAACAATAAATAGTTCAGAGTGTCATAGTTCCATACATGTGTACTTACAATCAGTTTTACGTATATTTGCAAAAACTTTTCCATTACAATTGTAGGAACGGGCACTTTCATATATAGCAATTATGTGTACGGGGGTTGAATGACAAAGAGCTGGTCTGAAGCAAGCGCTATTACCTTCAAAACGGTGCCAGTTAATCCACCATTCAACAACTTTTCGGTACACTGAGCCACTACTCATGAGAAATTAATTGTAGTTGGTGAATTTTTAAAAATCGTTCAAATGTTTGCTTTGCTTTGAGAAGGAATCGAATCAGCAAAGTTTTAAATCTGTATCAACAATAGGAAGAGGGAAGATGTTAGACAGCTGAAATTAAACTTATCGCTACGCCTATTTTTTATGAAAATTGTTGAAATCGAAATAATCGAAAATATCGGCGTTAAGTAAAAATCTAATGAGAGTCTAAACAAAAAAAAACCTTTTTGCAACGTTTAGATGGAAATATTAGGAAATACCTTCTTCAAGGAAGTAAGTTAGAGGCAGAGAGCTCATAAACATCGCGAGAATGAATGGTTTTCTCTAGGAAGCATCCACAATGTCTTATGAGATATACTTTTTCATATTTATACGATGTTGAAATATAAGTTCATATTACGTTGTTCATTCATATTCATTAATATTATAGAGAATTGTTAATCAAAATGGTTCGTAATGGTTTCATTTATTCAAAAATAGACTAAATCTAATCTAATCTTATGGTAACAAAATCGACACTATTCTTTTAGTATCGTCATTTTATACGCCGTTTCTTTTAATATCAACCTGATTAATAACAAATTTAGCTTAAGATTGATTTATCAGCAATAGCGGAAAACACATTTCCAAAAAGTCGTTAATGAGCTACGACATTTACGCGCCCCAATTGTGCTACAATAAGGAACTCAAATAATGTTTTTTTAACCAATGTATTTTCGTTTGTTTTATTGTATTTCTTATTGTATAGAAAATTTTATTTTATACAATTAATTGAAAATAATAGACCGTAAATGACCTCCATGCTCATTCACGCATATTCGGTTCAGAAAATTATTCATTCAGGATTACCTCAATTATTGTCTTAAATGACTGCTTCAATCCAGTCAAATTCCTTGGCTTCATTTTGTACACCTCTTGCTTGCAGTCAGTAAGGTGATTTTGGGTGATTCAGCGGAAAGTGTCTTGATATTAATTTGTTTGGTAATTTTCGTTGGAGCTCCGCCATAACTGGTCTGGCTATATGTGAAGCTGCTCCATCTTGCTGGGATTATATGATGAAACGGATTCATCTTCGGCGCAGTTCTGGGTAAAAAAACTCCTTCGACGTTTTTAAATAACGGTCCCCTTTAGCCCCCGTTTTGGGTTTGTAGCATGATTCGTGCGCCACCCTGTACGTTTGCGCATCGAAACATTACATGTTGCAATGATAATGGTAACATTGAAAAACACGATGGAAGTGGATATACAAAAAACAGAGAGATAGCTGGAAACCATTCGAAAGTTAAAGCGTAGAATTCAACGTAATCCAAAAAAAAGTCGTCAAATTTTAATGTGTCTGCTCGTAGCACGGGATGCATATTAAATGCAAAAAGTGCAGAATTTAACATCTGCACAAAGTGTATTTCGCCTAGAATGAGCAAAAATGTTAAAACAATTGCACATTGACGGCGGGCTTGAAAATATCTTCTTTTCTGATGAAAAAATATTTACGGTTCAGCAATATGTGAGCATATAAAATGATAGTGTATGGTTTTAAAGTGAAAATCATAAGATAATTTAGACTAGCGAATTTCTCTGCGAAAATAAACGCCTACATTTCAGATGATTTGGGCAGCGGTAACTGTCACAGAACACCCGCCACTCGTTTCCATAGAAAAGTGCGCAAAGATCTACCGTGGAAAGGTTTTAACATGGTGCTTTGTCCTCTAAGGTATTTAAACAATTGGGTAAAAATCATTGGACGTTGGGCTCGGCACCATCCCATAAAGCGCGTGAATCTAATGTTTTTTACAAGAAAAAGTTTCCAGCTTCATTTCTTCACAACAATCGTGGTGTTCTTCTTATTTAAACCCAATAGATTGTTACATAAGGTCAATTCTGGAGGCCAAAGTATCAATTTAAAAACATGAGATGGTCAAAGCCTGAAAGATTGCTCTCCGCTGAGAATGGCATAAAATATAATTCGTGCAGGTTCACACTCTTTCGGACAGACTGGATGCTATCATTAGCGTTGAAGGTGGCTGTATCAAACCATAACATATTTTTATATGTTTTTGCTATATACTGAAATCTGTAAATACAAATTCAAAACTGGTGACACTGCAATCGCTCACCCCTGTCTTTCGATATGTAGAAAATGTGCTTCCGGCAAACGTACAAATTATAATTTGCCATAGAACTTTTATTACAGATTGCTATAGATGTAATAATCGTTTACTTTTTGACACGACAATTGTAAATGAAAGTAATAAATAAACAACATTCATAAAGCGGGCAACAATTTGATTATTTGTTCATCTCCTTCCCACTCAAGCCATTTCATATTAAGGCTTTTCGTTTACAGTACAACAATGTATCTCATCAGAAAGAAGAAAAAAAGGTATTCTCATTTGACCGTATGCTGTAGTCAATTAGAGGTGAAAATGGTTCATAGTTCACGCTGACATCGAAGTTCATTTTGATAACATCACTCCCGTTCCTTTAGTCTTATTCTTCAAATTTGGGCGCCAAGTACCATTAGTTGTTTGCAAATCTGAAAAGGACTCCTCAGGACAAAACGTTTAAATGAAGTGAGGGGGAAACTGAAACTGCCGAAATTCTAGTGTGTTTCAAGATTTTGGCTAATACTGTAAATGAGGCATAGAAATGGTAGAGAAACGTTTCAGGTAACTGAATATATTTAAGTATTGGAGGAGACTCGTTGACAAACAAAGGCAAACTTCACAAAAAAAGAAAAAAAAAAAAAAAAAACTAAATTTCGGGTGCTAAATAATGAGAAAAAAAACTGGGCTTTGTAGTTAATGTGCAAAGTTTTCAAAACATTTATTTAGGCCCAATTTCTTACACATCCGGTATTAAAACTTCTTATGCCTTCAATCACGCGGCCGTCCTACAACTAGTCGATTTGACATACAGATGGTGCCAGTAGTTTGAAAAAACACTTATTTTGACGAAAAGTGACAACGTTATGAAACATATATTTTAAGTTTTAAGGCTCCACGTTGTTTAGTATTTATATTGGAGCCATCAAAAGTAAATGACGTCAGTGAATTTGTAAACATAGAAAAAATTGGTCACCTTTTTTTAATTCAATATTTATATTTGAAAAGTCTCAGTCCAATCAATATTAAAGCCGAGCTAGGTTCTATTTTGTGAAAGTCTGCTCCTTCGTTTACGACTGTAAAATATTGGGTAGTAGAGTTTAAACAAGGCTATACGAGCTGCAAAAACCTACACTGTAGTGGTCGACAAATTGAGGTGTCCACGCCAGACAACGTTAGGAAAATTCACAAAATGGTATTGGATGATTGTCGGCGGTAGATGCGTGAGCTAGCTAAAATAATAGGCATTTCAAAAAGTACTATACACCGTATATTGACCGAAGATTTAAAGATGAGAAAGTTGTGCGCAATATTGGTGCCGCGCTTGCTTTCAATAGAGCAAAAACAGCATCGTGAATATATTTCAGTGGAGTGTTTGGAGCTATTTTACCTCAATAAAGCCGAATTTTTGCATCGATTTATAACCATGGGTGCCTCACTTCACGCCTGTGGCAAATGAACAATCGAAGCAGTGGAATGGAGTGGGAAAATCGTGCCCAAAAAAGGCGAACCCGGTTCTATCTGCAGGTATGGTCATGGCATCTGTTTTTTTGGGATGCGCATGGCATTATTTTTATTGGTTATCTTCAGAAAGGAAAACCCTTCAACGGAGAATATTATGTTAATATATTGCAGCGTTTAGGTGATGAAATTATGGAAAAAGATCGCATTTGGCGAAAAAGAAAGTGTTGTTTCATCAGGACAATGCTCCAGTTCACACATCTATTATTGCGGTGGTCAAAATTAATTAATTAAAGTTCAAAATTCTTCATCACCCACCTTATTCGCCAGATTTAGCTCCCTCGGACTATTTTCAATTTGCAAATTTGAAAAATGACTCGGTGGTAAAAGAGTTGTCAACAATGAAAAGGTGGCGTCTGCGATTGTTGGCTATATTAAGGAGTTTGACAGTTCTTACTATAAACAGGATATAGAAGCTATTGAATATCGGGAACAAATGTGTCGAGCTAAAAGCAGATTATGTTGGAAAAAAGAAAAATGTTTCTCAAATTTTTTGGGTATTTCTTGTTAGATCTCCCACCCTCGTATTACAAATGGTATTTTGTTTTACGACCTAGGTTAGTGTTATGCCCCCTGAGGGTGTTTAATTCTTCATCATATTTTTTGCAGTTATTACCAATTTAGTAAGCATGTCTTTAATGCCAGGGATTAACCAGTAAAGAATTACAAATTAGAATTACGTTTTTGCAACTAAAAGGAAGGCCCTTAAAAGGCTGAAAGCGAGCTTAAATTTTATTGAATTCGGACTTAAATTAATTTTGTCACTAAAAAGTTTGTCATTTGCCTCATAGTGGACTTCAGAGTCCATTGTTATGTCCTGTGACATCACTACATTTGTATTATCAATTGGCTATGAAAAAGCTATACGTCATCATAAAACTAACTATTGATGGGCTCTTTTATGTAGTGTGAAGACTGAAGATGATCACAATAATTGGAACAACGTTTGTCCAAATGTTCTGGGATAAGAAAATTATGTTAGGGAACAAAAATTAATATTTCTTACGAAATACATCTCAAATTCTCTGGTACAATTAAGGTAAGGTTGCCTTGCGAATCTTGCCCTTAACAATCTAGACGTATTGTTAATACAGTATTATATGAGCGAATATTTCGAATCATGTGAGTCTACTTTAAAAAATGTTTACCGATACGTTTTCGTCATTCTAGTATTTGTCTCATCACTACTTGATTCTACAATACAATTCCTATTTTTGAATTTGCATCGGATGACACGTAAAAGTTAGGGTTTGCAATCCGGATTTCAAGGAAAATGTACCAATTTTGTATGGGAATATCGATCCATGTTGATCTTCTTTTATTGAAAATTATTTGGAATTAAGAACATAACATAATACTACGATCTGAAAATTGTAATAATTTAAAATTTTAAAGACATTTGTGGGCGTCCAAGACATGAAATTGGTGTTTTTTTTTTTTTATTTAATTTGTATTGTTTTGTATTTTACAAGTGCAACAACTGATTTTTAAGCCTCTGTGAATCAATTTTTGAACTAATCGCTGAACATGGCACGTCGTAATCTTTAATGCGAACAAAAGCGCAATTTTCAACACTTGATTTAGAATAGGTCAGTAATGGGAAGCCATAGAGATTTTTTTGTTCAAAATTTATTCATTTATTGTTGATAAATGGCAAATATTGTATAGTGCAAAATATTATATATTGTCACTACTTTGCCCAATCTTTCCGGCAGCATACGAATATCGCATCGATAGAAAGAGCTTCATCTTTTGTGGTCATCTAGGAATCGAAGCAATTTTGGATTTCACATTGTGTGAAGCCCTGCTGAGACAGGTACATGACGGAGAAGGGAATGTCTGGTATATACGGTGACTGGGATAGGACTTTTCAATTAAATGCTTGTAAGTAGGTTTTGACCGATGCCACAAACATGTGAATTAATATTATTGTGTAATAGAATAAATTATCGGCCAGTCAGTAAGGTCCAATGATTCCTCCTGACCAATTTGCACACCAGACTGTCACTTTTAATGGATGCAAAGGTGACTGATGAATAATTTGAGGGTTTTCCATTGCCTAGAACCGACTATTCTGTTTATTCACATATCCATTCAAATGAAAATGTGCCTCGTAACTCATTATGATTTTTTCATGAAAATCGGGGTTGTCATGGACGACCTGTGACATCCTATTGCCATATGTACGGTGGCGTAAATGGTCTTTTAGAAAAAGCTCTTGTTTGAACTAAATCTTAAATGGAAACAAATGCAAATTCTTGAGCAAAATTGTGGACAAAGTTGTTCTTTAAAGACCAAGCTCCAGAGCACGGCGTCCAATTCAAGTTAATGGGTTGTTTTGAACACTTTCTTGAGCAGCAGTAATGTTTTCAGCCGATCTTGCAGTACGTTGTGGTCCATGCTTGGCCCTATCAGCTACAGACCCTCTTTCTTCGAAATCATTCACTACATGATAAATAGTGCGTCTTATTGGCACGTTGTTCCTCCCAAAAATTTCACGTAACTTTCTCATCGTTGTTTCTCATCGTCACAGTAATCGATGATTGATTTTGATAAAATGTTTTAACGATTAACATACGTTGGTTTATCGAATATTTTTCCATAATAAATTTGCCACGTCTCTACCTTACGACTGCCAAATATGAACTGTCAAGACTATTGTTTGCTAAAATGGCGGCAAAACAAAGTAGTATACCTTCCCGGCGGACACCCTGTATTAATATAAATATTTTGTTTGTATTTTATTTAAAAATGTTTAATTAAAACAGAAAAAAAAAATAGAAAACATTTTTGAGTAGCTGCGACAGCATGATATCGTAGATTCAGAAAGTATTATTTGAAGCTTTTTTACTTTTCCGGATTGGAGCCAGGTTTTTTTCTCTGATAAGAAACGAAATAACATTTAGTTTCACGTCCGATTGAGGCTAAGAAACGAAACTGCATACGAATTTATTTTCGTTTCAGGTTCTCGACCCAAAATATATGTTTCATTAAGTGTCGACAGAGAAACAGACGTGTTAATATACAAAGTGAATTTTTGTTTCAAATACAAATCAGTAACAAATTTCTAACGTACTTCACATAAACTTTCATGAAGGTCTTTCGTTTTTACCGCCTTTTTTGCACGGCCCTTTTTTGCAAAGCATCGTTTAAAACCTTTTCAGCGTAGATTTGTTGATTTGCCTTTATGTCCTGTTTCATGAAAACGAATCCTGCAGTTACCGTGGCCCAAACCGTCACTGGTGTAGGCGCTGGCTACCCCAAAGCAAATCAAATTATCATTTGATTTGCACTCCAACCATGCGCGGTCGTCTTATTTGTTTACATATCGTTGACCCTTCAAAATTTTGTACATCTTTGCTATTGCTAAGCGAACTACCTTTTGTGCAGGTGTTAAATCTTGTGCTTTTTGTATTTTGTAACGCTTCAGACATATGCTGCGGACAGACATATTGAAATTTTTCGTCAATGAATTGTGCTTTGTCTTTCGAACTATTTTTGACGATGTTGTCCGTGTCGTTTTTTGGTGCTATCACTACCATTGCAGCGTGTAATGGTTCGGTACACAAACATTTTGTTCACATGTAAATGTCGTAACTGTGACGTGAAACGGTAGGCTTCCGTTTTATTGTAAACAACATAACAGGCTGACGTTTGTCAAACTATGAGCACACTGTCATTAGTCATTTGGTTGCTACAGCAGCGTGAAGCGAGCTCCTACTCTTGTATAAGTCAGTTTACCTGACTAAAATTTCTGTACTGGTTTTTAATCCATATTTTGCAAGTTGCGTTACTTTTCGACACATTTCATTTGTATTATACAGGGTGGGCCATATGAGTGTTGGCGATTTAATTCT
>JAHXMU010000160.1:217863-286611 GCA_019455685.1 Philornis downsi
GATGGAATAGAAACATTCCTTACATTCAATGTGTTATTCCTATTTGTAGTGACTGACACCAAATTTCAGTCTGACGGCAGATTCACAACTTCCATTTGAGAAGATTTTTTTTTTAGACATTAAAAAGTAGAAAGTATTGACAGCTATGAATACCACGCTCAAATAGAGACGAGACGAAAAAGACTCGAATGTTTTATGTACGAGTATCCAATGTACCAGCCATCATAACACGGATGGTCATAAAATGTTATTCTCTAATTATAGAATCATGTTCACTTTATTCCGTGCTGCGGTATTTTCTTACCATCCTCGTAGTAGTAAGAATTTTATGATAATTGTCATTATCATACCCAACACAAAAGTAGATGACTATTAAGAACGTGCCATTGTCGTCATTGCGAGGCTATTATTATCTACCATTAAAGAGAAACCCACCCCTACAGTGGTGTCCCAAACATAATAACTGAAAGGTTTTCACTGAAGAATTTCTAAAAGTACCCTTGTGACTCATGACGTCTATTGAAGTCAAATATGCCCAATTAACACTGATAATCGAAAAACACATGCAAATTATTGGGAGTACAAATAAATTTTCACCCTTTTTTGATTATCCAAAATATTACCTATTGCTAGCCACTACTTTTTCCCATTCTTCTGGCAGCATACGAATATCGCGTCGATAGAAAACCTCATCTTTTGAAGGTATTCATAAATGGATCCAGTTTTTGGTGTCTTCGTATAATGTGAGCCCCCCCTCGAGAGACCATATGTCACCGATCGGATTAAGTGATGTCAATGTCAATGTCAAAAGGCAATGTTTGGTGAATATGACAGGATTTCCAAATTTAGGGTTTATCAAAATAATGCCGACAATTGAGTAATTTTGTAGTATCTGGAATAATAATGGCCGCGTTTTTCCCTGGCCTTCGTCCCAGTAAAGCGTCGTTCGCTTTCAGCTACTCACATTACACAAGACCAAGTACAGTTAATACACGATAGGTGGAGTGATTTTTCAATAACTGCGGTTTACGTTTGGAAAACAAACTATTCTGTAATAACACCGTATTCGCGACTCACAATTTCCATCCGATGGCGTCTTGATAACTTTGTTCCGTGATGGTCCTTTTTTAATTCCAATACCGTGCCTCCGTAAATTGTCGGTCTTCCACCACGTTGTTTGTGTTCGAGTCAAATTCATTGTTCTTAAAGTTTTGGTACCACTCACGACATCTCCTGCTTAAAGCTGCATCGACATATTTGTCTACGACCAATCAATGCGGATTTCTTCAAATTAAAGAAATAAAAAAATGCGCGATATAAAGCTTATTCACAAAAAAAAAGTATGATGCTGGCATAAAATCACTAATATTTCGGGGTTATGGCAGCGCCAGAAGTCCAAACTTATAACTTTTTACATATGACAGTTTCAATCATAACTTACTGAAGAGCCATCTTTTATAAAACAACGGAGACTTGTTTGTAATCTCATTTTATTATTATTTCTATCTTAGTTATCAAAATTCGAGCTCTGTGTGAAATTGCCGCCGAGCTTAAGAAAACTAAGGGAAGAACGGGTTTTTACCGAAAAATTATGTTCATTGCCGGAGCTTGTTACCAGCCGCGGCGCGATGGTTAATACACGCGACAATCGTTTGCATGATCTCGGGTTCAATCCCGCTTACAGCCACTTATCATTATTTGTGCGTCGGTCACCTCGGTGTGTCTGACGAACACTTCCAGCAGTTGAGTAATCTGGAAGTGTTGTAAATGCTTTTCAGTGGGTAAGCGGGTGTTTCTTAGGATGCGTTGTGCCGTTTACCTCTAAAACGCAAAGCCTCTCCACCCGATCCTGTAATTAAGCAGGCAAAGGATGATGCTTTGCGTAAAAAAACAAAGTAGTGTGGCCTTTTGCCAGGCGTCCTAGGAACAGGTGGGTTATGTCTTGGAATCCACCTATAATATGACATCAAATTGATGTTGGAACTCGTTTTTCGAAAACCTAGTAAAGAAGGGACAGTCATAGTTTAACAAGACAATTACACACCGTGGCAACAGGAGCGGACATAGAGAAGCCGTCGAGAAATATCGGGAGATTTATCTTCTCCGTTTTAATAGTCGTACGACCAAGGAGTTCCTTCGTGGAGAGATATGGTTAATAGACTAGAGGAGCATGGCATTAATTTGCTGTGTTGATATTTTCTCCTCGGATAATGGATTACCAGTTCCATGCGAGGTATGATAAAGCAAAACTGGAGTAGCTTGTCTGCGAAACCCAGACCAGAGGATTCTTCTCTTCTGGTAGCACGGGTGACCAGGGGCCCAAGGAACATTATTCCTTCCTGGTCGATGGCGTTGGACCCCTTGTGGGAGCATCGTGCTGGTTGTGGTTACCGGAACATGTATTTTCAGAGCTTTTGCGTTGCTTCAGATTGCGTTGCTGAAGGAAAACAGAAGCTTGAAAAACACTGTTCATGTCTATCCGAGGTCTTCCTAGATTACCTTAACTCCTAACCTGGAGGTAGCTCACTTCATACCAAGTTACTGCAAAGGTACTTTGGCCGAGAGAGGAAGCGGGCCCTGAGGAAGTTTTTCCAAGGGGACCTACTTCTAATCTCAAAGGTAGTTCGACTAATCCCTTCGGGATTAGTTTGGGTACCCCAAAAGGGGCGCCTGCTGCGGCAAGAAGAAAATAATTATAACCAAGAAAAGAATTATAGAAAACAGCACCATGTGTGATGGCACACCATGAGTAAACTGCGATTTACGGAATCGTTGTTAAACTCTAGGTCCCGTTTAAATGAGTCTAAAAATAGAATGCCTGTAAGCTCGCTGAATGTGAGAAGCTGTTCCATTTTTTAAAGGGATTGCCACTTTTTTTTGCTCGGTTATATCGTATAAAGTCTACGCCGATAAATCAAAGTCAGTTGCAAAGTCTTACAGCTATTGCTGGATAGGTAACAGCCACAATGGTTCGAATAATTGTTTTAAAATTGGACTTCTCCCCGGTAAAGCCTTTTTACTTAGACCTATCATTTGAAAATAGTTACTTCAATATTTCTAAACTACAGCTAATTTCACAAAGATTTGTTGCATCGTAACTGTTTCCTCACACTTTGGCTGACATTTTGCAATAAAAAATGTGTTCTAAATGAATTCTTCTGATATCTGTAATGAGTAATTTGTACATTAATTGTTTAAAGCCTATGCTGATAAACCGAAACAGTTGTTATTGTTATTATATTACACATATCGTTGGACGGATATCAGTCACAATGTTCGAAAAAGTGTTTTGAAATTACGTTTCTTCCATCTAAATCCTGGTCTATGTCCTGTCATTTGAAAATAATTATCAATATCAAATCAATATAACCCGCAACTACCTTCACTACAATTTTTTGCATCGCACCTGTTTTTAACATTTTGCAATCACAAAATGTATTCCCAATTAATTCTCCTGATTCTATTATGAATAGTTTATACATTAACATTACCTAGGTGGAAAACACCACAGACGTAATGAAGAAACTTTTGTTTCAAAAGCTATTAGGATCAGTAATATTGTAAAGAAATATTCTTCACGTAAATGATCTTTGTATGGGCCTTAATATTGATCAGAATTTACAGGAAATAATATTTGAAAAGCACATGCAAATCATTGATTAATATGTATAAAAATTAGTTTTCACTATGGTAATTTTGCAGTGTGTTTATTTTTATATTTAAACATTAAAAACCAAACACTTGACTTTATTTACATATAAATAACATTTATGAAAATGGTTAACGCCACCTATGACAAATTAATTGTACTATTCTGCATAGTAGCCTATTATTACCAGTTATAAACCAGTTTTACTTTCTTTCGCTTTATATAGTGTAGTTTAGTTACATGCTATGTACAGTAATAAACCTTGATAATTTCAATAGTTGCGGATATCGAGTCACTACTGCAAATAAAATATATAGCGATGTCCGCCTTTTCTTTCCTTATTGCTGTTGTTGTTTGTTGGGCTCTTGACAAAAAAAGGGATTTATGCAAATTGCGTCATTCACATTCACATTTATATACAAAATATGCGAAACAATATGGTGGCCAATAAGGGGCACGCCAACGTGGAATATTTAAATTAAAATGCTAACCAATGAATTTAACATGGGCTTGTCATGGGCGTGAGCTAATTTTATTATTTGTAAAGATTGATTTTGTGATGGACACGTGACAAATTGTTTCACTAAAAAATATTTTATAAGTTTTGAGCGTCGAAAAACCTTAAAAGGAAAATATTCGCTTTCAGTTATACATTATTGACACAAACAATTTTTAGACATTGGTTTGTTCCTGAGAAATCTATTATTGGTGTATGAAATTACTGACTAACTGACTAATCACCGCCCAGGCTAAACGATTTAAGTTAGAATCACGAAAATTGGGGTATACTCGTACATACCCCTTATAGAGTAGGTGGCGATATGAAGGGATTTTCCAAGATTCATCCATTTTTAGGGCTAAAAAACAGGAACAACAGGGCTAAAAAAAAGGAACAAAACTGATACCATTTCCTAGGTGAAAGGGCAATGATAAAATTGGTGTTCATACCTTCCTTCCAGATCAAACGCGCAGTAAGAAGGGTTTTTAGAAATTCGAGCTCTTAGAGATAAAAATAGGTGGAAGCATGAAATCCACTTCCAGAAATCTACTTCGAGGAGATCAAATGCTTACCACATACATAAATTGATGTACATGACTGGAATAAATTTAAATTCTTGAAATCGGGAGTATAGATTCGTCTGTCAAGTTATGCACGCTATGAAAAGGAGTTTTCAAAAATGTGTACTTTTATGGATGAAACGAGGGGGGAAGGGGCCCTTAAAAATTACTGAAACTAAAACAAACAGTCTATGTCGATTCGCGCAATGTTAGGAAGTATTTTTCAAATTATTTTGACATTTTTTAATTATAAGGATGTGATACAAAATAAAAAAAGAAATATGCAGTCTCCGATTAAAACATTGAAGACAGAATTATGATAATTAGCAAAGAAATTCCCATGGTATGTGGCATCACACATACGAATTAGCGGGGTCTTGCTATTACTTCATATTCTTATTTTAGTAATTCTGAGGTACAAATTAACTGGGACTTTCCCAGACCTCAAGTAAGCGAATTTTGCATCGGCACTTGAGCCTGCAACCGTACAAGATTCAGCTGAGAAAAAGGGTTGAGCGAGCCAGCCTCTAATTGGGAAAGACAGAAATGCTTCAAATAAGTTGTCTTATAAATTTACGATACCAGGCGCTCAGAAATTTTCATTGCTGTATGCATTTTTTAAATTAAAAAAATAATTCTAATGAAATATAAAAAAAAGGTTTCATTAGCTGAATCAAAATCGTTTGTAATTTCGTTTTGGTGATAGAATCAAAATTGTGCACAGCTTTGATTCAGATGCCAAGAACTGAACATATCGAAACTATTTTAGGGTTTGGTATTCTTTCCGCGATGGAAAGGATTTGATATTATTAATGGGATTTTTTTTTTATTAAAAATCATAGTTATTCGTGAATTACTTAAATATTCTCAGGTAGCAATTAAAAATGCTGTAATTTTAGAAATTTGTTTTATTTGAAAACTTTATTACATTGTAAAAACATTTAAATTTATAGGGGAGATATGTTATTGCTCGATGTAGCTCGATTAGCGCAAATAATAGCATCAAGTCTGTCTGGAAAGACAGACACGCCAGGATCCTGATGACATTTTGCAACATTCTCGGCGAAGAATAATCTTTAAGTCGTTGACCGTCTCATATTTTGTAGTCGATAGTTTGGTTTACAGAACGGAACATATGGAAATATGGTGGCCATTGTTGTGAAAAAATGAAGGTGGGAACATTTTCTTGTAGAAAACATTGGGTTTCACGGGCTTTATGTGATGGTTCCATTTAAAATCTTTCCACGGCGGTTTAGTTGATTTTCCTTTACACCCTGTTCAATGAAAACGAGCAGTAAGCGTCCACGATTCAAACCATCACTGATGCTGGTGTTTGCTGACCTAATTTGTCTTTTGAATTGCACTCTAATTGCTCACGATCGTTTTGTTTTGTTCCCATATTGCTGAACCGTAAACATTTTTTCGTTAGGAAAGACACACATTTTCAAGAGCTCGCTATCGAGGTGCAAATGTTTTAACACTTTTGCTGTCGCTAGGCGTACTGTCTTTAGCGCAGTTCTTAAGTGTTGCGCTTTTTGTATTTTATAGGTATTTAATCGCAGTTCATTTTTTTAATATGTGCTCCATGCTACGAGCAGACACCTTGACATTTTTTGCGGAATTTCGGTGTTCATCTTTCGAAACATTTCTGGCGATGTTGCTGTTTTTGAATGTCTATCAAGTATTATGGTAACGTGTAATGGTCCGATACATAACATTTTGGTCACGCGTATGTAAATGTCGTAGCTCATTTATAATGGCCAGTTGCGATTTTCCAGACAAAAACAAAGCAATAACACTGCGTTTGAATTTCATTTCTTCCATAAGCTTATAAATAACATAACAGACTGACACTTGTCAAAAATGCGCGAGCTGTCATTAGCTGCCTGGTTGCTACAGCAGCTTAAAGTTTGTAACAATTCGAGTGCCTACCCCTGTATATACGAGTATGTTTTGAATTGGTCATTTATTTAGTTTGTCTTTTTTGTATGCGAATTTGTTATTTTCGTTTCAAAAATGTCTCTCTGGCTTCAATCCATAAAAATAATGAACAAGATTGCAGTCTAAGTTTTTTGCTTCAAATCCCCAGAGCATAAAAGTTAAGTGAAAACGAAATGACGTGATTTGATGCTGCAGCATTTGAAACGGAATCATTTTGATTCCGACACACTTGATTTACTTGCTCACTCGCTCGCATCGCTAAACCGCCATCGCCCAATTTACGTCATACACTTCGATTAACTAACTGACAAACTGATTTACTTCACTCAGTTCTTCATAATCGTGCATAGAATTTGCTGATACTGCTCTTTTTTGTTTCAGACTGGCTACGAAGAAGTAGAATAGAAATGCGTTATTACGCAATATTTTATGCTGCGGTTCATGGCTGCAGTTCCCTCCCGTGGAATGGAAGACATTTACACTTCACTGTGTTGCCCAATGGAATGTCAAATGGTGCGTTGCATCAGTGAAAGCAAAAATCACAAAAGTAATTTAATTTACATACCAATCCAACAATGCAATTGTGTTGAGATTCTGTTCCATTTCTTATCCATCACAATCCGTTGCATACCGCAGCAACAAACAATTTGTGTAGGATGGTTCATGTCAGCTGCGCCAAGAATCCTGATAATGTCACGCACACTCGGACAAAGACAAAGGATGCAAATTTTTTCATTTCCCCTGAGGTCACATGTCCAGCTAAATGAGTTCGCAATGCTATTGCGCTGCGGTGGGACTTGGGACTACAGTTAAGGAATGAGAATTAGGCAAAGAGCTGGAGAAGTCATGTAGTTTATGGTCATAGAGTTTGTTGCATATCAGAAGTAAAATGCTAATTCATACAGGACTTTTTAATTGCTCAATTATTGAAATGTCTCGCGGGGCATTAATTGTACTACCTTAGAAACTGTCGCTAACTAACATGCAAGAAACTTTTACAGTTTTACCACAAACGCATGTAGATGTCCGTATGGAAGACATGCGGTAGGAATTTGTCAAATTAGTTCATAAATATGAAAGCTTCAAACTTACAAATATAGAAAAATGGTCTTGAAATTTGAAGCTAAAATTTGTCAGCAAACAGTACTATGTTTTTTTTTCGTAAAGACACTTTTTGGGAGTGGTTTACGACACTGACATCGGAATAACTTACATTTTTGCATCACAACATTTTCGATAATACATTTGTTAATTTGTAAAATGAAATAAATAATAGAACATTTTATAAATTTACAAATATGTTATCGAACATACTATGACGTAAAAATGTAAGTTGTTCCGATTTCCGACCGACACAAACAAAGGTGACAATGCCCCAAAATTTTTTCAGGAGAAAACAATGCCTCATAGTACAGGGTTAACCATTCTTCGGTGCCAAAAATAAAGTTAAACGAAACACATATAAAGCTATGATTTCGATGAAACTTTATTTTATTATAATGATTGGATCCTGCTTTTTGAAATACTATACCATTTAAATGACCGCCTCTGGATTGATTGCAGCACTAAGAGCTTTTAAGGTAGTTTTCGACCACTTTATCGCACATTTCGGACGGTACGTTTGGGGATGATGCGCGTAAACACAATCTTTAATGTAGGCGCACAAAAAAGTCTAACAGTATCAACTCTTATGATCTTGATGGCCAACTGACGTCGCCTAAACGTGAAGTTACGCTTTGTGGAAACTTCTCATGCAATAAAGTCAAAATCGTTTGTGTTGAATCACGTTTGAACCACCACTGTTGTAGTAAGTTTTAACTATTTGTAGGCGTTCTTCGATTGTCAAACGAGCTATATTCGTAAATGGCAAATCTTTCACTAAGTAATTAACACTTCAGATGACAGATATTTACAGCCGAAAAAGCCTTGCCAGACCGATAGTTTTGGAACCACTAACTGGATAATCCTGTACCTACCTTTAGGAAAAACGTTTAAACCTTTACAAATATTTAACTGTTGGAAAATTTATTTATTGGATTGTCAAGAAAGTATTTTCTGTTTTTTCACACAGATGGTACTTTTCTTATTTTTGAAATACTTTAGTTCTTAAAAAAGAGCATCTTGTGAAGTTAAAAAATCCGCTGATCGTGATCTAAAAATGAAGAAAAATTGCATAATCATCTATGAATTTAACATGGTCTTGTCATAGGAGGGATGCTGTTGTTGTTGTCTGTCTTTTGACTCCATTTTCACCAGATCATCTAAAGCAATGGAGGCTCTTTAAAACGTTTTTCATTTTTTTCATTTAATTTCAATTTTTTCATTTAATCAGAGTTCGCATAACTAATTAATTTAAGTTATTAACAAAGGCCAATTTTAAATATACGCTAAATAATCTTAAGCTTCTGCGTCAGAAACATAAAAAATACTACAAATGTTTACCATTCTTACAACAACTGCTAGACATAATGCCAGTTCACCAGTTCTTTTAATGTAACTAAAAAGTACTTCCCAAGAAGTGGAAAATATGTTCATATAGCATTTGTGGATGGATGAAAATACTATTCTTATGGAATGACTTTAATTTTTTTTTTTTTGCGGGGTTGTTATGCACATTATCTCTTTACACAGTTGGTATTCCAAGCTTCCATTTGTGATGTCACAACATATTCAGTGATCAGTTTGGTTTTCAATACCATTCTAAATATGGTGGTATAAAAGGAACAAAAAAGTCATGGAAGGATGCAGGAATATTTATAACAGGAATGGTTTGAATGTTTTATTTCCGTTCTGGAAATTTCACGCTAAAGATGAACATCGATGCGATCGGCCAAATAAAGTTGATGAGTAGCAAATCAAAGCTATCGGATTGGACCGACACGTTTTTGTTCGAAAAGTTCCAAAGAACCTAAAACTATCTGACACAACCATTAAAAATCATTTGAATCGACTTAAGCTCTAAAAAGATCCGGTATTTGCGTTCTGCACGAGCTGATGAAAATTTACTTACCAAAGTCGTTAAGCACTTTCGATTGATTACTTAAATGCAACCAAAATAATCGCTTTTTGGAACGCATTGCCTTTTGAGGGTATGAAATTGATTCTTTACAACAGTATCAGCCAAAAGAGATGAGATCCCAGCCCAAACCAGATGAATGCACTCAAACTTCATCACAGGCTGAATTAGAAACAAGACAAACTGCCTTGCATCTCATGGATGAGACATGGGAGAGCTTTTCACATACAGTGAGCCTACGCGCATTCTATTTTTAGACTCACTCAACAACACCTACAGTTTACGAAAGTCACAGTTTGAGGCATTAATAAGACTTGTCGATTACTCGACTACTCGAAATGTTCGGCAGACATATCGGGGTGACCGCCGCTCAAATAATGGTAGGTAGTTGTATGCGGGGTTAAACCTGCAATCATGCGAACGATAGTCGCATGTACTATAACCATTACGCTACGGTCGGTCGCCAGAAAAAGTAGTGTTATTAATCTGGTGAAATTTATTTTTTTAAGATAGTGAATTTGAATTGTTTCCCAAAACTAAACCATAATTTGTGATATCTTTTGTCAAAAATAATTAAAGTTTTATGACGTACTGAAAGATTTACTTACATTGGTAAATCGCAAAGGCGTGATTTTCTACCGAAACAACTACAACTCTCAAACATAGTCACCGATTTGGCGAAGAATGTTGGGGGATCGAACCCGCGCTCATGCGAGCGATAGTCGCATTTACTAATCATCGCACCACCATCAGTCACTAATAATTAAATTAAGAAGATTCTTTATTCCAGTTTAATATTATAACTATTAGTTCGAAGAGTGAAGTGAAAATAATCGTGGTCGAATCGAGGTGAGCCGGCAGAAATGGTAGACAAGCCAATATTGACGGGCATAAAAGTTTTGCCGTATATTTGGTGAGATTGACGGTGGATCATCAAAAATGAGACAAACTTTTGATTTGGACCTTTACTATCAAAAATTCGACATTTTAAAGGAAGTAAACCAATAGAAGAACTGTATTCTATCAGAACATCGATAGTGATTCACCCGAAGCTCCGGTGGCTTTTTTGGGAGGTTATTATGGGTTTACTTTCCAGTCCTGAAATGGCACCAACTGATTATCACCAGTTTCTGTCCATGATAATAAGTTTTACTGGTGAAAAATTTCTTTTGAAATTCATGGATTTTTTACAATACGGGTGATGGTTTCTGTGAAGAAGGTGTAATCGAATCACCTTAAAAATGGCAAGAGGATATCGAATAAAACGATGCATATTTCATCTAAATCGAATCATTCTAGCTATACCAAATAAAAACTTCAATGTCATGGAAAAATTACGTATTTATTTTTACTACACCTTATACGAGTATATAACCAGGTGAATGATATCACGCTATAATTATATTACTTTAAAAACCATGGCAGATGTGTAAATAACAATATACTAAAGTTTAATTCCGGTCCCATGAACATTATTGGACTTTGTACACAACACACACACACACAACTTAGTATTTCATTATGACTCTGTCTTAACGCTTGGTAGCCATTCACAAGATACTAAACCAACTTGCTGTTATTTTTAATGTACCTATTTGTGCCGAAGTTCAAGAAGTTCGATGTTAAAATCAACCGAAGGTATTGTAGAACATTGCAGTGATAAGGCGCCCAACTTCGCCGCTATTTCTGTCAACACATTGGTTATAAAACGTTAATATCTACAGAAGATTCAGAAGATTTTTATCTATAATTTGGGAAGGATAAAATGCCTATTTCATTAGAATATGAAAAAGACGCTTGATAACTTTGCGGGAAAATTTGATGAGTATTTCATAATGGCCCGTAAACGATCGCAATATCCTTACGACATTCAAACATGTAGATCAAGAAATCCATCCAAATATCTACATCTAATTTAAATCGAATTGAACTGTTTTAACTAAAGGGTTTTATCTTAATAATAATAATTATAAATCTTATACTCGATAATAAACTAATTTTGTTTATTGTTTTTTATCTTCCAGGAACAAGTTAAACTTGATGCCACCAAACAGGTTACAAGTCCTGACGACTGTGAAGATCTCAGTCCAATGCCACAAACCGCCGCACCACCGGTACGAAGACGCGGCGGTATTTCTGCCGAACCCGTCACCGAAGAAGACGCTACCAGCTATGTGAAAAAAGTCGTACCCAAAGATTACAAAACCATGGCGGCGCTTTCGAAGGCCATTGCCAAGAATGTTCTCTTCTCACATTTGGATGAAAATGAAAGATCCGACATATTCGATGCCATGTTCCCCGTGACACATTTGATGGGTGAAAATATCATACAACAGGGGGATGAGGGTGATAACTTTTATGTAATCGATCAGGGTGAAGTGGAGGTAAGTGTGGATTATGAATTGAAAAAAAAAAACGGAGATAAACTGATTTTCAAATCGTATTTGATATGTTTACATTTTAGATTTTCGTCAATTCTCAAATGGTCACTACTATTGGTGATGGCGGCAGTTTCGGTGAATTGGCCTTGATTTATGGTACCCCCAGAGCAGCCACTGTGCGTGCCAAAACTGATGTTAAGCTTTGGGGCATCGATCGTGATTCATATCGTCGCATTTTGATGGGATCCACCATACGCAAACGTAAAATGTACGAAGAATTCCTTTCGCGTGTTTCGATTTTAGGTACGTATTTGAAAAGGAGATTTATCGATTTGGAGTAGAAGAATAATTATCAAGTTATTGAAACTAAGATTGCGAATATACGCTTGAAATTGGAATTTGCACACCTGGGTTCACTCACGAAATGCAATTGAATGTGAGTTTCTATAGTTCAGTGAATGTAGCCTGGATAGGCAGTCCCAAGACGTTAGATTCGATTCTTGGTCTCCACAAGTTAACGTTAATTTAAAAAATGACGAATTCTTCTACAGAAAACATAAATAAAAACGGCCGATGGTTACTAATAGAAAAAACTGCCGCCGCCGCTTTGTAGAGAATGGTTGGCGCAAAAAAAACGCACGATAATAACGATTCGATGAAATTATCAGTTAAAAAAGGAGCCTTAACAATAACAGATCCAAGATCCTTAACAATAATAGCAATCATAGTAAAACGTACAAACTATTCTGTTTTCAGTTGGCTGAAGGGAACCAGAACTGATAAATTACAAAGGATCATAACCGCTGTTACTGTTATGGGTTCTTGATCCGATTGTACGAGGCTTGGAATTATGGTACTAATTTCAAATTTATTTAATCAAATTCTAGCCCACTTACGATGATTTACCGAAATTAGAGTGTAATTAGCACAAAGCATTACAATATTTGAAACAAAGTCTAGAGTTTGTTGTGTATATTTTCGGTTGAATTTAAATAGCAATAATTTCATGCAAGGCTCTATTAGTTACCTCCTATGGCAGCATAGTCTTACAATCATTGACGTTTTAATCAAATACAAAACAAACTCTAGCCTTTGTTTCAAATATTGTAATGCTTTGTGCCAATTACACTCTAATTTCGGTAAAGTTAATAAAACTGCATGTCATCGTAAGTGGGCTAGAATTTGATTAAATAAATTTGGAAATTAGTACCATAATTCCAAGCTTCGTACAATCGGATCATTAAGCCATAACAGTAACAGCGATGATGATCCTTTAAACCCATATCCAGTGGCCTGTTTCATTCGATAATCTTGTGATTATTTAATAGACAGACAACTTCATATGCTTCTTCTTCTTTATATAGTAAAAAATCCATTATTTTTTCAGTAGATAGAAGAACATTTCTTATTCAGACAACTACTCAGACAGTTTTGTGATTGCTTGACTGAGTATTGTTTGGGCGCGAGTCAAAGATAGACGTCAGCGAAGAGAAAATGTACGATATTTTACAGTTTTTCTTGGATAAAGAGAAGAGAAAATGCAAAACAGGCGGCTGGAAATGTGAATAGTACTTATTCATATACTAATACTGCAGTCAATCAAACATTGCGTAATTTTGGTTTCGATTCCTTTCCGGTAATTTTGTAATGTAATTTTATAATTTTTTGTTCTTTTTTGTAATTTTGATGCGACTATTTTGATTGCCCAGGAGCCAAATATTGCGGAAAATTCCCGTTTGGAACCCTTTAAATAAGGCTAGGCTGGGTACAAAAAGAATCTCCTTGTATGGGCGCCACATAAATTAAAGCAAAAAAAGATTTCACTTCCAACTGCGAATCGTAACAAAATCGACCCATTTCTGGAGCGAATGGTGACTGGTAATGAAAAGTGATTCACTTATTACAATGTCAAGCAAATATGGTCGTGGTCGAATCGCGTTTTGCCGGCGCAAATTGTCTCCAAACCAGAACAGACAGTCAGCAAAATTGTTGCTGTGCAATATTGGCAGGGAATCATCTATCATGAGTTGATTCCCTACAGTCAAACTCTTGACCCTGTACTGTAAACAATTAGACCTATCCGAAGGAATCAATCACCTTGAAGTGGCCAGCTTTGGGCAATAAGAGAGGAATTGTGTTCCATAAGGACAACACCAGCCCAGAAGTTTTGTTAGGAGGTCCTCATACCCACATCTTATAGCCCAGATTTGTTACCAAGTGATTACCACTTGTTCCTATATATGGTGAATAATCCGCCGGTGAAAAATCCGCTTCAAACAAAAACTTGTGAAACTCGACTGCCGCAATTTCTTCTTCAATAGGGACAAAGGTTTCTATGAGAGTGGAACAATAGGATCTCGAAAGTGAATGGCAACAAGTTATCGAAAAAATGGTGCATATTTGACTTAAATCGAATCATTTTAACTGTACTAACTATAGCCTTCAATGTGATGCAAAAATAATGGTGATTTTATATTGAACGCATGATAATATTGGTACTATGGTGAATTTCTTTCAAAAACTTTCTTCCAAAAGGTGATGCCAGCATTGTCCTGTTTCTGTTGAGCTTAGTGATGCCGATAAACATTTTCCTTTTCCCTTGATCTTTGTGCAACTTTTTTATCTAAATTTTGCTGGAAATTGTTGGGGAATTTCAAATTCTAAATTGTTCATAAAAATTTGTTTTAATTTTAGACAAATACCGGGTCGAGAGTCGAACTCAGCGGCTTTAAATTGCTAAATCAGTGATTATTGAAGTCATATGTGTTACGCTATAATTACCTCTGGTTAAGCAAGTGTGATTTAAGCAATAAACTTGAAATCTGTTCGAATAGAACAATTTTTATATAATGCCTACTTAATGTGCATCTGAGCCTCTTTTAATCGGGTCACGAAACTAGCATTCAAACTCAATAATTCAGATTCAGTAAATGCTAACGAAAAAGAACCTAACCTTTATAATTATTTGAAACTAATAAAGTTCATAACCTCAACTTATTATTTTCTTCTACTTCAAAAATTAAACAATTCTATGTGTAACACTTCAAAAGTAATATTATTTTTTTATTTTAATAAAAATCCACAGAGAGTTTAGATAAATGGGAACGTTTAACTGTGGCCGATGCTTTGGAAAACGTTAACTTCGAAGATGGTGAGACCATCGTTAAACAGGGCGAACCTGGCGATGATTTCTATATCATAGTTGAAGGCTGTGCTGTTGTTCTACAAAGACGTGCTGAGGTTTGTGGAAACATTTGCTGATACAATTTTGTGTATTCTATTATTAATTGCACTTTATTTTCTTCACTGCAGCAAGGAGATGAACCGGCTGAAGTTGGCCGGCTAGGACCCAGTGACTATTTTGGCGAAATTGCTTTGTTATTGGATAGACCACGTGCTGCTACTGTCGTTGCCAGAGGACCTTTGAAATGTGTTAAATTAGATAGAGCGAGGTAAGTATTGGAATGATATTGAATAATGTTTTTAAAAAATCTTGGGAATTAATAATTGAGAATAAAGACATTTTATATGTAGAAGGAGTGGGGAATTATAGACCTTTCCCAAAATTCAGTATTTTTCAAATATACGGAGCCATTAGTTTAAACTGGGGGGATTGCAAATAAAAAACAATACAAATTCCTTTAAAAAATACCCTTAAAGTTAAGAAATTAAAAGATGAGGGCCTTTAGATTCCAATCTAAGTGAATCGATTTTTTATGTAAACCAAAATATGAATTTTGCCACCTTAGAAGTAAAGTACTGTTGTTAAAAAAGGGAGCCTGACTGTTAAATATTGAGTATTACACGATAAAAGTTAGTTGAATAGATTATGGAACAACAAGCAGATGGGACGATTGGACTCTTGTCTTAATAGTTTCATTAAAATCGTATCTGGCTCATAGTAAATCGACAAGTGACTGTTTAGCAATTAATTCAATGTTATGAACATTGAGCTGGAGGCATTAGCGAATTGTCAGCCTGTAAAAGTTTGTGTCTCCCCATCGTGGCGTGATAATCCAGTTTTCTATTCCCAAATCGCAATATATGGATGATAAAAATTGCAGGTTTTAACAAGACGGCGCCAAACACGATACAGCCAAAGAGACCTTTCAATTACTGCATGATCTGTTAGCCAGTACAGAGAGTAATTTCGTTTTTTCACACAGCCATAGTCAAGAACTTATATGTTCTACTTTGTCTATTGTTCAACTGACTAAATTGTATGTTATACCGTTACACAGCTGACATTTCTACCTTCAATTTGTGATATTGTGACACTTTCAGTGATAAGTTTGATTTTGAATAGCGTTGTGAATACTGATGCACAAAAGGAGCATTTTCGCCATATTTTGACCTTCTATTTCGAAAAATGGAAAAAGGCCACGGAATATTTGTGATGTGTGTGATACTTCAACAGAACGGCCAAACCAAAATTGCTTCACGAAATTCAATTTTAAAAATTTCATTCTTAAAGATGACTACCGAAGCGGTCGGCTAAACGCGTTTGATAAGTACGAAGTCAAATCCATTGCAGAAAAGCTGAAAGTGCCGCACACGACAATTGAGGAATATTTGAAATGTGTTGTACTCATCAAAAAGCACAATGTTTGAGCTCCACATGGACAGACATTTAACAAATCGGGATAAGCACTTTCGATTTATTGATTAAACGCAGTCAAGCTGACTTTTTTAAACGCATTTTCACTGGATATGAAAAATTGGTTCTATATTACAGTGTCAAAAGAATACGATCCCCGGTTCAAGCAAAATGGACGCATGCAGACTTCATAAAAGGTTGAAAGATGTATGTTGTCAATTTGGTGTGATTTTTAGATAGTTTAGATAGTTAATTTTGAACTGCTTCCACAAAATTAAACCTCTGACGTCTTTTGTCAACAATTGATGGCGATTGGTGAGACACTGAAAAAAGGTAGATCGCTAAAAGTATTACCTTTCGCCACGACACAGCAGGCCCTCACACATTTGGATGAGGTAGGCGATGACGCCACATCGACCCTGTAGTCTTGATCAGACAACTTCGAATTGAAACCCAATTTGTTCCAGTATTTTACTGGCAACAATCATTCATTCTTCCAATCTGGAATCAAATTATGATAAAATTACGACATACAAAAGTTTGAAATTTACTTTGACTAAAAAAAACCGAAATTGCGTTTTGCCAATCTTATATTTTTCTTTGCATAAATTTTTGCCACTCTGTGTATTCCCTTTGAATTCTATGTTTGATATCACACATTTCGACCATGGCTAATGTGATAGCCAACGTTGGGATTGGAATATTATGTTGTTATATCAAAAATGCACGAATTCATTTGTGCTATTGTGCGAGAGGATATTAATTATTAGTTGTTGTTAATATTAATGTTGTATTATTCTAACTTGTTCCATTAATTAGTGGCACAATCTTGAATTTGGTGAAATAAATTCCTTTTTATAAACTCTCTGAAAGGGCGACTGGGTAATTCGATATAAATTCTTCAAAACACGACTTTCTGCAACTTGCAGCAAATGTTGTACGTTTGATCTGCTCATCTCTACCGAATTTATGTTATATTTTTTTTTATTTTTGCTTTGACTCGCATTTTACTGTGCTCCAAAAATGCAGTTTTGAACAAATTTGTTTAAGAGAATGGTGTATTTTACATCCTATATTTTCCGAACGACACACACTAATAAAAAACGTCACATTCCAATAAAAACTATGAAATGTAGGAGGACGGCTGGTGCAAAAAAGGCAACCAAATGTCGCAGAATAGGCCCTCAATTTGTTTCTATTATATTCTTTTTCTTACATATTACACAAAAATTTGAAAAATAAGTTTTCCATGGGTTCGATGAAACGATTTTTAGTTCACTTTCTTTATTTCTTTACTAAATGTGACTTGTAAAGAGACATCTCAACCTTTACAAAAAATTTAATTATCTGTTATCACCTAGGAATAAAATGTGGATGGTTTAATGACGCCTTACGGAATATTTCGTCTCCGGGCTATGTCACTTTACTCTATAAATGATGTTTTTTGATGACACAACTTTTTTGATGTTGCATTGCTGTGTAAATTTTTGTATGTGAATAGAATTTCGAGAGCTACCAAATTTCGCTTATTTGCTTTTTCCATTACTTATCTTATTAATTGGATTATGGTGGCTATGGCTTTTATTGCTTACTTTCACTTTTTTTCATGGTGTTTCTAATAAAATTCTCACAACTTCGTTATTGTTTGATCAAATATAATTTCGTCGGTAACAATTTGAATCGACGCTCTTCATTCAACATGATTTACACTTCAGAGGATTTGTCCGCAACACACTTTACAATTTTAATTCTTAAATAAAAAATAATTATATTTATTGTGTACAATTGCCACAACATGGTTATTTTATGTGCCACTTAAATACTATTAAACACGAGTATGTTCGAATTTCACTTGCTTTACTTAGAATGCTTACACTTTCAAGTAATGTTTTTAATCTGTCGCCGATACCATCTCAGACGTTCTTTTGGGGAAAAGTGTCCAAAAGGTTATGTTGTAAAATTTGTCAATTTAGAAATGAATAATAATATGTCGCTATTAGTCAAACTGATCGATGAATTCTAATTCAACGCTGATATCTCATCATTGTAACTTTAGAATCCCAGTAGCAAAATAATACTATTCCAAACTCGTAAATCTAGTTCCTTCCAATATAGAAAACCATTCGAAATGAGCAATTCAATGATATATATTTGAGACAAATTAAATAAATACATTTTAAAATTAGTTATGAGCCTTTTTAAAATGCACTTCTTGTCTAGGCATTGTATGGCTCTAAGCTAGCTCTAAACAAAATATTACTGAAATACTGATTAGGTAGTACGGGAGCTGTTCTTTTTTAAAGAGTGAGCCACAAGTTGCCAAAAATTCCCAAACAATTGAGCCAGTTTAGTGTGCTTTACCAATTTGAGTTTGAATATTGCGGCATAAATTCTTGGGACACAACTAGATTTTTTAGAACTATCGTACACAACATTGGTCTGAAATTTTGATCTACATCTTGTCGAAGAAGTATAGGGAGTTGATTATTTGAAAAACCCGCTTAAAGTAATTATCAATATTGTCGTGCTCGCTAAGTTGACACAAGCGGTCGATATGTAGTGGAAGAATTGTCTCGTTCTAGTCAGCTATCAATTGTTTCAGCTGGTATTAACTTCAATAAAGTAAAGAAAAGAGTGACGACAAATTGTTATTTAAGTTTGAAAAAGATAGTTTCTGAACTTTCTGTCGCCTCATGACACAATTTATACTATTTTATACGACTGTTTGAGTATGAAACTGGTTGCTTATCAAAAGACCTGAGTTTTCTACAAATACTTAAATCACGTTAAGTTCGCCGAAAGCACACTACGATAGAATAAGCCAATTCTGACCCATCATTCATAAAACGCATTATAACCAGTGGTGAAACATGGGTTTGAGCGTTTGACATGTAAACCAGCCAACAAACTTCCAAATGTCGCCGTCCAACTGTGCCAAAACCGAATAAACCACATCAAGTTCGGTCAGGGTAAAGTTGACTGTTTTCTTTGATTGTCGTGGGGTTTTGCACTCAGAATTTTTGCCAAAATGCCGGACGGCAAATGAAGAATGTTATCCGGTCCTTCCAGATTTGCGGTAGAAAACTATGATTTTGCATCACGATAACGAGCCATCTCAAAAGGCTATCATTGTGACCGTATTTCTGACCAAAACCTCAACAAATATCATCGAACAACCACCGTATTCACCTTGTATGGGTTCAGCTTACTTTTTTCTATTTCTAAAATTCAAAAGAAGATCAGACGGTAAATAAAGAACATTATTTGGGCTTTATGCAGCATATGAGAGAGCAAATCCAGAGTAAAGGACAGAATTCTCACACAAAGTTGTAATTGTGAACAAATTCCCGGCCAAAACCCCAACACATGCCATCGAACAATAACAAAAATGGCACCACCTGACTTTCTCTTTTCAAAGCTCAAATCACCAATTTGGCACAACCGTTTTCAGTCGATAAAATACATTTTGACGATGGAATTAATCGTTGCCATTAGTGTAATACAAGTATTTCAGAATTCAGTAAATTTGAATGAGTAATAAACATGTTCGTTGACTTAATTTTAGTACTTTTTTGACAGAATGTACATTTGCAAAATAGAAATTTCTCTGGTTTTATCTACACTGATATATGAACTAGTTTAATGTAGTTAAATTTTTTTTTTTATTTTATAACCCTTCAACTAATTTAATCGTTTCCTAAAGGGATGATAATTAGTATACTACTACTAGTACGTTTCTAATCACGTACTAGAATTTTCCCCTATTTGGATATAACAAACATTCGATTCTCTTTTATTATACCTTATCTAATTGCTTCTTATTCTTTCTCCTTCTTCATTACAGATTCGAGCGTGTTTTGGGACCTTGTGCAGATATTTTGAAACGCAACATCACCCAATACAACAGTTTCGTTTCTTTGTCTGTTTAAATTTCTTTTTTTTTCACTCATAAAACAGACTTTTGAAAACATCTAACAAAACACAAAACTAATTTATTAGAACAAAATAAAAAACAAAACAAAAAAAAAAACAAATACAAACAACTTTTTAAATGTTTAAAGCAGATGAGAAATATTTGTAAAACAACCGAAGAAACACTTTGTAAAATACACTGCAAAAAACAAAAAACAAAAATAAACTAAAACTCATAACATTTTTCTTTAAACTAAAAGAACTAAAAGAAGAAAAACGGCAAAAAAGAAAACTCACAAAACTTTATAAAGATGATAATACAAGAAAAAATCTGTAAGAAGAAAACTGAAGAAGAACTTCAAAATCAGCATTCATTGTCCATGCAAAACATCTAGACTATTTAAAAAAACACACACACACACTCAACTAAACAAAATGTTAAAAGAAATCGAAATCTTTTATTTTCTTCATGTTCACTCTATCTGCAACGGGAATATGCTGCATATTTGTCTATAATATCATAGTTTCCTTAGTAATATCTCTAAGGATATAGCGAATATAACAAAAAGTTCAATCAGAAAGGGATGTCTATTTATGTCAAACTAGAAATTGTGACATTTTGAGCAACTGAAAGAAAATTGGAATAAGTGGTTTATGAATTTCTAACAAGAGTTAAATATCTTGTGAAAGATGACGTCGCACAGAGCGTAACTGGATGAATGTTTAATACATTGAAGTAGAAGAATTGTTTTGATTTTATTAAAATAATTACCTTAGTGTAAGATAAATAAATGCCCGTGTAAAAATATTGATGATTCACAGAAGTATGGAAGCTCCTATGTAATACCTGCATATACAGCAGACAAAATATAACATATGCGTTTATAATTTGTCATAAAAATAAATATGTAAAGGTTCAGAATATCAAAAGGGCCACTTATATGTTCTGGACAATGGAAGCCATTGCTGCTGTCGCTCGCTAAAATCTCTTCTCTGATTTCTTTTGTAACATTCGGTGATTCTGGCCACTAACTTCTGAAACAGAAAACTTAAAGTGATTATATTCAGTCGAATGAAATGGTTATTCTAAATTTTTATAAGAATTAGTGTTTTGCAAACATGTCTATTTTGTATAACCGAATATTTATGTTTTTAATTTTGATTCCATGTAATTCTATTTCATATTTGGTACGATATATTTACATATATTATACGTCGCCAGACAAGAATGTATACTAGGACCAAATCAAGCAATTTCGTAGCAAATCTTTCAGAAGTGTATGTATTTTTATCTCTTGACTCAACACTTTAATTTGCCATATTTGTCTACCCTCATCCTCTGCTAGATAGCAAGACAAGCGCATGGAAATACGAGTATATACATTAGCCTCAAGCTGTCTTCCTGTTAGAAACAAAAGTTGAGTTGTTGCTTGTTTGGAAGTGGGGTTTCTGTGTACCAGTAAATGGACCACAATAACAGCAGTTCTAAACATTGACCGAACTGAACAGTAAATCTAATTCATGCCTAGACTACTGGAAATAGTAGAGAACTAGTCCTATTTCAGCAAATACTGGACTAATTGTTTCAACGAAGAAAGAAGAAAGTACCAGATCGTATCGTGTTTGAAATTATAAACAGATATTTATATATATTTATATTTTTGCACATGAGGGAAGGCAGTAAAACGGTTCCTCACTCTTCTTCCTTGAGATAATACATAATAACAATAATTTTTTTTAAATATTATTTCTGAGGCATCGAAAAACCAATTTTTGCGGACACTGAGAATTGAGTCTGTTTGGCTCCTCCAACAGAAGAGTTTGTGGGAGCTGAGGAGCGAACCTTAGCATCTTCATTAGAGTCGTTTCATTATTGATAATTTGTTGTTGGCTATGATTCGACTGTGTACACGTCCACTATCTTCATAGACACTCTTCATATAGAAATATGTCTGTTTGGGCACTTCAGGTTTACGTACACTTTTCACATAGAAAAGACAAATTTCGTATAGAAAACTACCTTCACGGACGATTTTTATTCGGAAAAGTATACATAACCGCATCTCATATAGAAAAGCCATCATAAACACTTTCCATGCAGAAAAATATCTCCATAGACTCTTTATATATGGAAAAAAGTCTTATATATATTTTTCGTATAAAAAAGTTTCTTCATAAACTCTTTTCTAAGAGAAAAGTATCGTCATAGAAATGTGTATAACAGAAAAGGAAGTTCGTAGACATTTTTCTAATAAAAGGGGGGCTTCATACTAAGAAGAGGTCTTTACAGACGTTTTTTCTAACAGAAAACTGTTTTCATAGATATTTTTCGTAGACACTTCAGTTAGAAAAGAATATCGATATGTCCCTTTTCTTGTAGAAAATAGAAAACTGTATTGTATATACGCTTTCTATGTAGAAAAGTGTCTTCGTAGACACTTTCTATATAGTGTGTCTTCGTGGAGACTGCATATGGAAAATCATATTTCCCATATAGAATAGTTTCTTCATAGAGAAGTATTTTCATATACATACATACATTTTCCATATAAAAACTGTTTTCTTAGACATATTCCGTGTTAAAAAGCTCTTTATAACCTCTTTCAATGTAGACAGAATGTCTTCGTAGGTACAAAAACTAAACCATATGAATGTAATGTAAAAAAAACAAATGTGGAGTCGAAAAGTATATTTCCGTAAAAGAATTATTTCTTTTTTTTCTCAAAAACCACTTTTTCGCTTCGTCATTCTGTTGTTATCGTTGCAGTGAAAAATATATAACTTTTCCGAAAGAGGATGAGTGACAGATCTGACGGGTTATTCTATAAGTTTGCATTTCGCTGACAATTACACTCCGGCGGATTAAATTAATTGTAGTTATTGGATCACGAATTAACAAACGATAGCTTTTTTTAATATCTTACAACTGTTTCTTTACTTTTTCTTGAGTCTACATTTTCTTTCTTTCCTAATATCTAAGGTACAACATCTGGAAAACCCAAGAAGGAGTTTACTACTGCTTCAAATAAACTGCGTAGACTCCATATTTGAAACACTTCCCTACAATAACAACCTAATGTTGAATTCATTACGGATTAGCACAATTACTAAACGATTTAGTAATTCCTTTACCACTATCACTATCACTATCAGCTTCTTTTTAACTAGGTTTATTCATATAACCAGTTATCTGATAGATCACATTCTTACACCTTAATTTCTTTAGGTTTAGAGACCATATGCCATGAACTATTAGAATTTTGGACAAGAGACTTTATAAAAACAAATTAGTTCATAGCTGTCAAATTAATTTACCGATGATCGTAACATGTTAACTATTTGTAACTATAAACCAGGAACTTTTTTTAAACTGTATTAGGTTATGATTAAAGAAAGCTGTGTGAAGTGTTTACCTTCCATACCTCATGAACTGTTGTAGAAGTAAATATAAAATTCGATGTATATCCGATTGTTATCGAATGAAATACCTTTTAGAAAGTAAGAGGTGTTGCACAATTTAATATATTGAAAAAATGACTTATGTTGGCCAAAATAATTGACAGATTCGCGCAACATTTTATCAGTATATGACTAATAACAGTAGACTTTCTATCTATCAATTTTTTTATTCCGTTCGTTCGTTTTTCTTAACAGAACAACGCTGGCTGCCTTCAGTTAGTCATTTATAGGTATGTCGTTTTAGGTTTCGAAATTTCAGAAATTTTTGTACAGAATTTTTGGCTTTAGCCATCACCATTTCTATATGTAGATATTACATAGGATATACTGTTGTGATTTTTACCTACGTTTATTATTACACGGACATTTCTGATCTCTGTGCATTTTCCAAAATTAAAACCGACACTGGTAATAGAAACTTCCAAAAATAAGCTTTGTGGCGAAATCATTTCAGATTTATTTTTTTTTTAGCCTTTAATCTCTTGTTTTATTTGCAGTGCGATATTTTACTATGTTGTGTATTTTGCAGTCATTTTATTTTATACATATTAGATTGTTTAAAGAAAAAAAAGCAAAATCTGATATTATTATTTAACAGTTTGAGAAAAATGCAAAAAAAAAATTATCAACTTTTAACAAAACAAAACAACAATTAGAAGGAGACCATTTTATAGAAAAACTGAACATAAAAAGATGGTTTCTAATGAAATGTAACTCTGACGTACAGAATGTTCCGATACGTGGAGGGTTGTCTTCAAATCCTTATAAAGCGACCACAAAATTACAAGTTGAAATTGAGAAAATCTATGTATGGATTATATGAATTCATTCTAGGAAATATTAGATAACATTGAGAAAATATAATTTGAAGAGAAATATGAATGAAATTTAAGAATTACTTCAGCCTGATAGTAAGAAATTTAGACTGTATATATATAGCTATGAGGACAAAGGGAAATTGTGAGGAAAACCAATCCTATATTCTCATAGTTGGTTAAAGTAAAAGCTCAATGAATCAAAGCTGGCCATTTTCGGGAGATATCTACTTTACATTTGCATAATCTGCTTGTAAGTAGCACAACTATATGATGTACCAACATCGATTCCGAAACGGAGTCAGAAACGCGTCATCATTATGGGTCATTACCAAATACTTCAAAAAACATCTACTTGACCTCATAGCAAATTTGTTATATATTCTTCGGTATACTATCAAGAAAAAAAAAGTTACTTATTGTGTCGAACCTATCGACGGCATTTGGATAGTTCAATACAAGGAATTCAGAAAAGTTGGCTGTTTACTCCAACCAAATACTTGAAAACATCTTCAATTTTGAAAACATCTACTTTTGACCTCATAGTAAATTTGTTATATATTCTTCGGTACACTATCAAGAAAAAAAGTTATTTATTGTGTCGGACCTATCGACGGCATTTGGGTAGTTCAATACGAGGAATTCAGAAAAGTTTTCTCTTTTTCTAAGCTAGCTAGTTTTTTAAATAGGAAGAAAATTAAAAAATATTTTTTTATATCTATTTGAGATTAATTTTACACAATTTTTTCGTGTTTAGCACTAAATAGCATCCACTGACTTCACATCTTTGCAGTAGACCCACAAAAATCTAAAAAAAAGTTATGTCCAGCGCCATAATCAAATTTGCTAAAAATTGGCTAATGAAGGATACATTATCTAAATTCTGTTTGCGGAATAGCTTAAACTCTAGACCTGATTTAAAATCAGACTATGGACAATTATGCGGCACCACAGAAAACATTGTTTTACCATTGATGTTAACAGGAAATTCAATTATATTTAAAATATCCCTATAAAAGTAGGATTCTATATATCTGAATAGAGATTTTTTTCCTAACACCGAAATATTATGTATTTCCAAAGTTCGAATCTGTCGTTTGTTTACATCAAACTGTATTTTCCTGTACCTAAGCAGAATTCTCAATTCTTATTAACTCGTTTTGTCATTTGCGTGATTAAAAATCATTTCATCATTTTGAAAAATCCGACCTAAACAAAAAAAAAATTGCTAAAATTTTTAATGACATAAATGTTATTGATAAATAAATTATATCTTCATTATTGTCTGTCAAGCGTCAAACTAACATTTTAAAACAACTTTGTCATTATGAAGGCAGATATCCTTTTCATTATTTTAGAAAATGATGAAAAAATGGCGCTAAATAGTAGTTATTAAATGGTAGTCAAAATATACCTATATATTTATTACTAGAGAACATGTTGCTCTCATATCATATTATATTATATATGTTATATTTCGGAGAAGTAAATTAAAACCAACGAGAAGTGTTGCCATACAGGCAATTACGTGCATCAACATTTCTAAGTTGTTTTTTTTTTTATTATCAGAACGAAAATGATTTTTGTGTAACATTGATAATAAATAAGGATCACATCAATTAAATATTTGTGTAAACAAATAATTATAAGAAAGTGTATTTAAAAGTATTTAAAATTCTGCTGTGGAAACATTAAATGCTGGTGTTTGTAATCTTCTCGTCAGAGTTCTAAGTAGACCGATGAAAAAACGATATCGGCGAGAAAGAGCCGTTAAGTTTATCAGCTGTAATCATCTTGAACTACAGCCGAGATCTGTAAACTGGTGATTTTTACTTGCTTACATTGTAGGAAAATTCCTCAAGCAGCCATTTCCGAAGGCAGTTTTTGTACGCATTTCACATACATATATTTAGAAAGACACCTTATCATAGATACTTAACAATCAAAGAGGTGATACTCATAGAAGCTCTTTACATATACATAGTCCTGCCACATGTTCTGTTACACAATTTCCAGCGCTTATCGTTCAAAACTTCTTGCGGGAATAGAACCGTTAACTTTTTTTCAGAACACATGCACTGATTAGTGAAGAATACTAGTCAGTTTGGTTTCAGTTTGTAATCTATTACCATGGAGTGGGGCGTTAAAGAGAATCGAGTCGGCGTAATAGCGTTGCATAAGTGCTGGTCAAATTTTCGAGTTGATAAAACCACTCGGAATATCAAGAATGTTCGTTTATCGTGCTATTGCTCGCTTCGGCGAATTGTCTGGAGTAGAAGACAGGCCAAAAAGTGGTCGCCCGCGCGTTGTCCGTACGAGTTCGGTAGTAAAGGCAGTGCGTGAAAGAATTCGGAGAAATCCCCTTAGAAAGCAGAAAATCATGTCCAAGGAATTGGATATATCAACCAGATCCATGTCTAGGCTGATTCGGGATGATCTGCATATGAAAGCCTATCGTCGGTCCACGGGGCATCTTCTAACTCCTCAGCTAAAAAAAATTAGGCTGAAAAGATGCAAGCGACTTTTGCAGTGGCACGCGGACAATGGCCATGAAAACATTCTGTTTACGGATGAGAAAATTTTTACCGTGGAAGAAGTTTTCAACAGACAAAATGACAAGATTTATGCCACTTCATCTAAGGAAGCGAAAAAAGTTGTGTTAGAGGGTGTTGTGAAGGGTTTGACCAATACCCTTCAATGGACGTAGATGGATCTTCCAACAGGACTCTGCTCCTGCGCACAAAGCTAAAACCACGCAGGAGTGGCTCAGAGTCAATATTCCTGGCTTTATAGCAGCAGAAGATTGGCCATCAGGGAGTCCAGATCTCAATCCACTGGGTTATGCTTTGTGGTCAGAATTGATGAATATGGCTTGCAAGACTCCACACAGAAATTTGGGAAGCCTTAAAACAGCATTAACCAGAGCAGCGTCCTCGATCTCAATGGCCACACCGTTTGAAAGCTTGTGTTAAAGCAAAAGGCGGCCATTTCGAGTGAATACAATTTTTTTTAATAACCAATATTGTCTTCTAATGAATGAAATAATTTTGAATACAATATGAATATTGTTTTTTTTTTTATCGCGTTTTATATTTGTAACAGAACATATGGCAGGACTAGGTATATACAAAAGTGTCTTCATAGCCACTTTTCATACATAAAATTGGAAATTTTCAATATTGATTGAGCTCTTTGCAATATAAACTCCGAAGCTTTCTAAACTTCCTGTCATCTGGGGTAGGTGGTATTCGTGTTGAACCTTTAACTGTTCTTTATAACCAATTTTTTATTAACAAATTTTACATTTTATGTAAAAATCATTTGCTTGAATCTGGTACTAAGTTTTTTCACGTGAGAAATATTTGTTTCAATATTTCTGACCCGTAGCTATTTTTATAAAGATTTGCATCACGACTGTTTCCTCACACAGTGACTAACGTTTTACAACCAAAAAAATTAATTCTAAATCTTCTAAATCTGGCATCTACATTGAACAAATTGTTCGTGGTGAAAGCTGTAAACAAATATTAAAATGTACATATCTGTGCTTACCAGGAACATTTTCTTAACTCAGAATTTGTTGTTTCGAGATATTGTGCGTTTTGTTGTAAGAAATCGTTGTTACGGAAATTTGTTATAACTATGTATATAACAAATAACTATAACTATATAACTATAAAATTTTTAGATGGTTCTAGATTACAAAATGCATTTTAATAACGTAAACTGTTTATTCTCGTCCCAAATCCGGTGTAGTTGATAGGTTATAGTAATTTTTCAAAACATGTAAAATATCTTTAAATATCGTTATAAGCCAGAATAAGTTTTTTTGGTACAATTGTTTATGACCTTAGGAGAGAATGTTCCGTCTATGTTTGATTTTAAAATTTCCTATATTTCGAAAGTTATAACAAATGTCTATAATAGCGATATTTTGAAAACCAACCAATAACTTAAAACAGAAAATTTTGAGTTAAGTTGTTTTTCGTTGTAAGCTCTGAAATAATAATTTTAGTAACTACAATTAAAATTGCTCGCAATGACGTTTAAAGAACGATGATATTAAGTTGTTATAATCGATACTTCTTGTTATCGATAGAAAATAATCGGAATAACATCTGTTGTCTTTAGCGAATACATTCAAATTCAGTGAAATATAAATTTCAGATATGTAAATTTAACTTCTAGTAAAAATAAGTCATGGAAAACTACTTACATTGTTGAATTTCAAATAATAAAGTTCAGTTGTCAGATCGTTATTTTGTTCGACGGTTTCACAATTTTTGAAGTAAATTTAATAAATATATAGGATTATAAATTGAAATTGAATAGAATTTTAACGCTTTTAAAGCAATGTAAAACATTGTCCAATGGCAAAAGATGTAAAAAATGGTTATTTGAAAAGGCAATCATACAAATATAATTTTTGCAATGCAAATTATATTTTTGAAATGCAATTTCCAAAAGTATTACATATAATAGATTGGGTTCAATCGATCTTGGTTTGGTGTTTGCTTGGGATAAGAAAATATTAACTTCGTTAAATTCTTCACATTTGTACACATTATGGCCAGAATCATTTAGTTCATGTTGTGCTGTCTAAAACATCCAACTGTTCTACCAAGTTTAACTGTAAGAGAAGATGAAGTTAATTTTCAAAGGCATTCAGCGCATTGACTTCTCTGTAATAAAAACATTTTTCCCTACGTGTTGGCTGCTACCGTGCCTGTCAGTCGATTTTTATAAAATTTTCTTTGGTAGCACAGGTTCGCCACATTTTGGCCATTATAACGGATTTAAAATAAATAAATACAAAAAAAAATTTGTCATATTAACTGATAAGCCGTATAATTTTACATGGACTCGTATGGGTGCAAATTGGGAGCTTGGGATTTCGCTATTAAAACTGACGTCTATATAATTTTAGTCCAGAAAGAATATAAGATTTAGTCCAGAAAAGTTAAAAATATACGGAACGGAGCACATGAACAACCCGAGAGGACGACCTGGCAAATCAGAACGAGTTTCGAACATTTCTGAGTAGATAAATAGTGGCGTTGGCTAATGAAATGTACAATGGTGATAGACTTAACTTTCGCAGCACTATTTACACATTCTAACCTCAAATTTATTACTATTCTTAATAAACAAATTTGTTTCTTAATAAATATATTTTGCTTACACTTCATCGCTCTCAAAGTCTTAATTTTGTTTTCAACTTCATGTCAGCCTTGACCACTTATACAGATATTTTCCACAGCCTAGGTGAAAAAGCGGCTTATTTAAACCATTTTGGTTTCACATCCTTCTTGATCACTGAAACTTTACACGAAAAAAACAGTATTCAAATTTCATAAGCAACATCTAAAAGAACGTATCAAAACAGTCATCACTTTCGAATTGCTTGTAGAGACAAAAAAGGGATTGAAAACATATTTTTCCACATAGAATAGAATTTGTGTAGACACTTTTCGTAAAGTGTCTGCGCAGTCACTTTCAACATCGGAAAATGGAAAGTGTCAATTAAGTTACTTGTCATATACAAAATTGTATGTACAGACACTTTTTATATAGAAAATTTTCTTTAAATAAACTGTTCATATTAAAAAATACTCATTAAGGCAGTTTAGACACAAAAATATGCGTGAAGACATTATTAAACCATTTACAGAAAATTAGCTGAAATGGTTAGGAACAATTTTAGCAACTTTTTACTCATTTGTTTAAAAGATAAAGATAAAAATCTAAATAAATTACTCTGTGGAAAGTGATTCTTCTTAGGCCGAAAATAGGGTTTCTTACAGAAAAGTATCAAGACTTATTTTTTTATTTAGAAAAGTTCGTAAATTACACGTATTAAATTACAAGTATTCAATGTGAAAGCTGGTGGCGATTAACGTTTGGATATTATAATATTTCCTATGTAGACAAGCCGCTATCACCACAAAAACGAAATTAACACCAAAAATAATTTTGATTTGTTTCAGTTTATATTATCCGAAAAAAAAATTATATACAATTGCTTCTAGTTCCGCCAGCCGAATTCAAATTGCATTCAATTTTGTAACCGTTTTATACATCTAAGACGAAACAGCAATAAATTTTAATTCTGATTTGTATACCCGAAACGATGTAAGAAAAAAATGTTAATTTTGACTCAATTTATGAAACGATATCTTTGTATTTTATTTGAAAATATCCAATTAACAAAAAAAAAAAAAAAACAAAATTTTTAAGTCATTGTTGACATTTCTGAAAGCCTTGTATTGATAATTGCGAAAATAAATTATTTAAAGCAATTTTATCTTTCGCAATTTGATGTCTGGCCTATTCTTATGCGAAGAAACGAAACCTACATCAGGTTTCAGTTCTGACTCAGGTTAAGAAAACAAATTGCATATAATTACAATTTCGTTTCAGGTTCTCGAATCAAAATATCTGTTTCAATTGGAAAACCGACTCAATGTAAGTTTTCAGTTCCATTTCAGATTAGAAATGAAGCATTGTGTGAAGTGAATGTGATTGTTTCGAATATGAATGAATCAGAAACAAATTTTAAAAGAATTTTGAAATAAATGTCCAACACCAAACTAAAATGAAACTGAACTTTCATGAAAATCCATGTAGACGATACAGAGGATATGCTATATGAAAGATTATACTATATATACTAGCCGACCCGGCAAACGTTGCTTTGCCTTCAAATTTTATTTTTATTGATTCAAATTTGTGTTGTTTACAATGACACCGCACTCGTTGTGTTCCAATTCGAAGCAAAACAAACCACTTTTGCTAAACGTTAATTTTGTTTCAGAAAATGATGCGCGACTCAACGAATTAAAATAATATTCACTGAAAATGATTTATTTAAGTCGGTCCAGCCGTTTAGTATGAGTTCAGCGACATACACACGTACAGTAGAATTATATACATAAAGAAGATTATTATGGGAGGTACCACGCCTATATTTGCAGAAGAACTTAAAATATGTTCACTCAACCGAAATACAAAGTTCTGTTTAAATACCGTTAGCAGGAGCAGAAATAATTGATTTTTAATTTGTGGTTTGTATAGGAGGTACCACTCCCCATTGTCCAATCCCGCCCATATTTGCAGTAGCACTTAAGATATATACCCCAAACCTACGCACCAAATTTTGTTCGAATACCGTAAGCAGGAGCAGAAATAATTGATTTGTTTTTGTTTGTATGGGAGGTACCACGCCCCTTTGTCCCATTGGACCGAATTGTAAATCTAAACCATCCCGAGCACCACACAGAAGCATATACAAAAATTTATGCAAAGCGGTCCAGCCGTTTAGGAGGAGTTCACTGACAACGCCCGTACAGTAGAATTATATATATAAAGATAGGTATATACTATATATAGTACTATATATAGGTATATATACTATGTATAGTACTATATATATATATATAAATTATATATAGTACCATATATACCTATATATACCTATACATATACTATATAAATAACTGCTTTAAATAAATACCTTCATAAATAAAAGCGGACTTAAAAGGTATTTTGAAAATTGATTTAATATATTTTCTTTCATATCGAAAGTCGTCGGTAAAGGCACGTTTTATATACATATAGAAATCTAACTGAACATACGTCTTTTACACTCAAAAACAATTCTTAGACCTCATTTTAAAAACAAATTTTAATAAATTCATTATCACTTCCTGAGCAGAGTGGTTTCATGAGAATATTTAATTCAAATGCTGACTCTAATATTACCACTTTTTGTGGAAATTACAAATTTCGTGTATAATTTTTGATGCCGTGTGTAGTCCTTGAGTAATTCGCCTCATTTGAATAATATGCATAATGTAAACCATGGCAAAGTGTCAATTTATCAATAGCGCCCATCAACAAAATTTTGTAAGAAGAAATACGTTCAACTAGCTGAATTAAAAATAAGAGGCAATGTTGTGACCAACCGTGGCGCGATGGTTAGTATATGCGAGTATCGTTCGCTTGAACTCAGGTTCAATACCGCATACAGCCATCGATCATTATTTGCGCGGCGGTCTGACGAAGTTTGTCTGACAAACATTTCGAGTGGTCAAGTAATTGACAAATCTTGTAAATACTTCTCAAACCATGATGTTCGGAATCACTGTTAAATTAATTGTAGGTCCCTTTGAGTGAGTCTACAAATAGAATGCGTGTCAGCTCACTGAATGTGAGAAGCTCTCCTATGTCTCATTCATATTATCAATAATTACAATGGTTTCACATTGAGATTGGTAGGATATCTTACCCAGTTATAAAATCGAGTCTAACCGATTCGAATACGCTGGTAGCATCTAATTGAACTAAATATATCCACATTTACAGTATATACGCATTTGGAGTCGTAGCGGACGCGATAACCGATATATATGTATGTGTCATGAAGATCAAAAGATATATAATGTTATTTATTTTGTTTCAGATATATTAATTCGAATGAAATAATCCGAAAGTACGAACTTCTCATTTTAGAGTTAATATTTGAACTCCTTAAATAAATTTTGGGAATGTAGTTGGTATTTCTGCTGATAAACTTAATATTAATTGGAATATTTCAATCCGTACCCAGCAAAAAAAAAAAAAAACCATTTAAAAAGAATAATATATTGAACACTTCTCATAACGCTATTTATGAATATTTACCATTTCTGAAAAAGCATTTTTATACCGCTTCCAAATCTAAATAAACTCGGTAGTTTTTGTTAAACTGAATTACGTTAAGGTATTATTAATTTATTTGAATTCGACTGCCACATAATCACATTTGATAAAAACCCTCTTTTATGGTCTAATTTCGGTCTGAAAACTCAAATCCAAAAACAAAATTTCCTTGGTCAAATGAAAAATAGCACAGAAATGACTGCTTTTTCAGTGCTATAATAACTCTAAAAATGTGAAGAACAGCTTCCATCCTATGACTAGCCCTAGCCTATATTAAATTCATTGGCGATTACGCGAATTTTCACTACTTTTCTCCAAAATTGCGGCAAATTTCAGCTTCCACGGGTACCCCTCTTTTACTTAAGCTGTATTTTTTTTTTTTGTTTTTGTGAAATTGGAGCAGCGATCCTGGAAAATTGATTGCCTTAAGGATCGTGTTTGTTTTTTGAACTTTTGTTTATTCACCTGTTACTTTATTTCATTCCATAAAGCCTGAGACGATAGGTACAATTTTGCATTAAAATGGGTTTCATATTCATAAGTATGTTCGAAAATAATCAAATTGGCCCAATGTGCAAAAACTTGTTATACAACAACCAATGGAAAAATGTTCCAAATGAAAATGGAAATTTTTCAGTATTTTCCAAACATTTCTTCCTTCAAGTTAGCAGCTTGAAGCGATTGATTAAGGAAACTAAAAAAACAATTTGTATAGAAAACGAAACATTTAACCTTCTGTTTTGGTTGTTAGTTTCCGTTTTTCGTGACAGATGGCTTGCATTTTTTCATGAGATATGATTTCTCCAGCTAGATTTACAATTATTATCTTCTTCTTATGTGGCGACTGGAATAGATAGCCTTATCTGTTATACGCCGTTCGTAGAAAATAATTCCAAGATCTTCGATTTTCTGCGCTTCTCCAATTCGTCACACCAAGCTTCGATAGTATTTCAAAAGCCGTCAACGGAGTTTTTCTCGTTATCTTCTGCGCCGTCCATCGAGTTCGTTGTCGAAAACTTTCCGTGCCGGAGCATTTGGGTCCATCCGCACAACATGACCCAGGCAACGCAATCGCTGTATATTAATGCGTTTGACCACGTCGATGTCGGCATATAACTCATACAGTTCCTTGTTCATGCGACGCCAATGCTCTCCGTTAACGATGATTTGTCCGTATATTTTCCTCTCGAAAACTGCCATTACTAATTGATGCGCTTGCATCACAACCCAGGATTCTGCGCCATATAACAGACGGGCAGAACTAACGTCTGGTACAGTCTAATTTCTGTTTGTCGAGAGAGGGCTTTATCAATGAATCAATGATAGCAAGCAATACTCTCCTCTTTATCTCCATGCTGACATTATTCGTTTTGTTTACATCGGAACCGAGGTAAATGAATTCTTCCACCACTTCCAAATTATAGCTGTCAACGTTCACACAGCGTCCCAAACGAGTAGACTCCTTGTTCATTGAAACCAATAACTTTGTTTTGTCTTCGTTTACCACCAGACCCATTTTCGCTGCTTCTTTCTCGATGCTTGAGAAAGCTGCAGTAACATCTCTCAGTTTTCGCCCAATAATGTCTATGTCATCTGCATATGCGAATTACAATTCTTATATTTATGTGTTATTTTGAATATCCCATTCTATTAGCAAAAATACGATATAGTTTGGACGAAAATCGTTTACATAATGAGAGCCCTGATACTAACACTTTTCATTTACAAAAAAAATTATCAGTGAAGACGGTTTTCATATATAGAAAATTATTAGTAAAGACACATTTCATATAGAAAATTGTACGTAAATACATTTTTTATGTAGAAAGTAATCGGTAGACACTTTTCTGTATAGAAAATATTCTGGAAATACAATTTTTTTTATTGAGTCAAAAGGCAAAAACGTATCAAAATAATAAAAAGAAGTCGGGTTTCATTAACTTTTGCTCGATGTGACCACCTGTAGTATTGACTACGTACTTCAGATTCCCAAAAAAGAGTTGCATGTTGCACAATCGTGATTTTGCACCACTACCATTGAACCGTTTTCTTCGGTGTGTTGATATTGCCATATGGAAAAGCCCAGTGTATTTCCATCTGTGCAATTCAAAAACTACTGTGTGGACGAAATGGAATGTGAAACACGATTGTTAGGCCTTCTTTAGGTCTTATCGAAACGTCATAGACTTATGATCGAAATGTTCACGTGCCCTCGGCTTCAAAGCAGCATCCAAACCATTTTTCAGATAATAAATCGCATTGACTTTGAGGCCAGACTCGATGAAAACAATTGGAGAGCGTTTAAGGGCGGTCACTTCTGTCCAAGCTGGAAAATTGCTTTTGGTGGCCTTTCGAAAGCTCAAGTAGTCATATGCTCGCATGCTTTCGGTCAAATAAAGACGTTTGTTTTGTGAGTTTATTTATTGTTTAGTTGGGAAAGTTTTTTTTATCAGGGAATAAATTTTCGAAAATTGGTTATTTCCGTGCAAGCGCCACAAATCTTTTTCTGTTTTGAGGTGAACTTTTTTTTTTCCTGTAGAGTAAGATGGTGTGCATTTTGGGTTGCTCTTAAAGTAATTTTTTGATATGCGTCAAATATTCTGTTGTGATATAATTTTTTTTATCATTTACGAGTATATTATTTTATATATTCTGAGGTTGCCGAGCTGACGATTTGAGATTTTCCGGTGAAATATAACGCAAACATATAATTACGTTTGAATTCTATTCCAATAAGTTTTGTTTTATTGAACTGGGAGGGAAATGTTTTGCAATATTATGAAGTCAGCATGATAAATTTGACATAGCTGTCATGAATGCTATGACAGGTATTACGATTTTAAGTTGGTAACACATAACCTGCCGAATACTGTGTTTAGAGAAAATGCCGTTTCTGAAACTTTTTTCGTTTTCACAAAGCGGAAAATTGGGGTTTCTCTGCGGGAAATCTGTTGTCTTGCAAAGAAATATCAGAAATTTACTTTTTAACTCCCCGAATGCATAACTTACAAATTAGACACTTGAGGAAAATAAACGATGACAGTGCAACAAATCAAAATTTTGTAACATTTTCTTTATCCATATTAGTTGTTCGTAAAATTTCCTTAAGCGATACATATTGGAATTAACTACCAAAATCTATAAATCATTTATAAGAACACGCTATATGTTAAAAATAAGTAAGTCCACAACATTTGCTCATTAAATGATATTTAACAATTGTCTTGTCTTAAATATTGAATTCATAATATACTAATCTAATTGTGGAAATCGCTTTCCAAAATGAATACATTTTTCAATGTCCTGCACGCATTTGTCATTTATAGAAAAATTGCTCTTACAGACATTCAATATGTAAACGGATTCGTACTGAAATTCCGGTTATTTGCGTTTTGTGTGTGGAAAAAATTTGTATTTTACAGAGTGCTGCGAAAGTTTTTTTGTAGATAAAAAAAAAATGATAAATAGAAATATTCTTATTATATTTTATGTTTAAATATGGCCACATTTCAAATTATCAAGAAGAAATACATCCCCTTATATATTGTTATTTTAATTTCAAAAACTTAATTTTAATTAAAAAAAAAAGAGTGATAAATAATATATGAACATTTGAAAAGTATTTTTGTTTATTTCAACTTTATACATTATTATAACTTTACATCTCTTAAAAATGTTTGACAAATAATGTATCAATATTTTGAAATAATGTTTAAATTGTTATATTTTTCCGATTGTTTCATCTTTACCCATTATTATAGCAATTTCACATTATTGTTTTTATTTTCTTTTTTAGAAACATTTCATAAATAATATAACGAAAAACCTTTTAAAAGTGCTGGCGCCTCAATGTTATACATTCACTATCTATGTACAATAATAACAACTTAACACAGATGATAAAAATTAATTAGTTTTTTTATTAAAACTCATATTCGTATCCATACTTATCTACACATATACAATTAATGTAACATCATCTATAACTACAACTACAACTACAACTAATCTTTAAATAATTTCTTTCTTTTTGAGAAGAGGAATTCAATTGAATTGTATGCAAAAAAAAAGGTGTGAGAATTTTTTTTTTTTTTTGAATGTTTTTATCACCCGCCGGCGGGTCCTCAGCACATCCGAAACATTTTAAGAATCGATTGAAAATATAATAATAACAACAACAACAACAAGTTTGTTTGAACTAATGTTAAAGCAATCTACATTATAGAAAATGGAAAAAAGAAAACCTAAGTTATAAAGGAGTTGATCGAATTGATTTTTCTCCTTTGAAATGTTTTTATGTTTGTTAATTTTAATTGGTATACTTGAAAGAAGCAACACAACCAAATAATACAAATATTGGAAATTATTGATAATCTTTCTTTTTTATATAAATTCTTCAAAGATCCCTCCGTCTGACACACTCCTCTCCCCTCTTTTCTGTCTCCCAACTATAATGACGAACTTTTTAACCTACTTATTAATAAATATATTTGTATTAAAACAAAAAAGTTTAGTTAATACCACATTGTTTTATTTTTTTGCAACGATATTTTTGAATTTGTATCCATGGTTTGTTGTAAGGGTTGCGAGCGAATAAAGAAGCAATGCTCATAATAGGGATGTGAACTGAATGTTATAATTTAGTTTTCGATACACCGAAAGATGTGCGTAGTTGATATGAACTAAAATTTGAACAATATTGCAGGTTTATATTTGATGCGAATTGGTTGATATTAACAACACATCTAAAGCTAACGTTTATTTGATGCGAATTAGTTGATGTTAACTAATTATATACAAAACACACAGCTTGACTGCTAGCATAGTTGATCCACCATTTGGTGGTAACTAACAACCATTTCCCATCTTTATTTTCGCACTGATGTTTAATGTTAAATGCATGAAATGTTGAAGAAAATACGGAATAACTGTTTAGAATTTAAACTTATTAAAATAAATGCAGTATTATCTTCCTTTCGGGTACATCCAAAATCAGTCAGTGCTTACTTTGCCTAACAACGATTTTATATACCAGTAAATAAAGTAATCAATTTTCTATATCAAAAATCTTTTTAGAAATACTCTATATAAAAATTTCTTCCTTACAAAATTGTTTTGCATGACAGTTTTCTTGTATTAGATCTTACAGGAATTTTTCCGAATAGGGAAATTCCTGAAAGACAATTTACAAAAAACAATCACTTAAAAAAGGGCGTGTCCTAGAAGGCACTTTCTTACAGAAAATTGTCTTGGAGAAAACTTTTCATAAAGGAAAGTATTTTTGAAGACTTTATTTTTTAAGAATGATGCTGGAAACATCTAAAAACATCATAAGCATGTCGTGGAAATCGTTTCTCTCATAGAAAAGTCTATTTTTCTTTTCTATCAGGGAAGTGTTTTGGTAGAAGCTTTTCTTATAGACTAGTGTGAAAAAGCTTTTTTGTTTTTGAAAGACACTTATAGAAATGTATCTTGGAAGAAGCTTTTCCTACAGAAATGTATCTTGGAAGAAGCTTTTTTTTACAGAAAGGTGTCTGGGAAGACGTGTTTCTTATAGAAAGTTATCTCGAAAGACGCTTTTCTTATGGAAAGTTGTCTAGGAAAACTCTTTTCTTATGTGTAGAAAGTTGTCCCAGAAGACGCTTTTCTTATGTATAGAAATTTGTTCCGGAAGAAGCTTTTCTTATAGAAATGTGTCTCGGAAAACGCATTTCTTATAAAAAGGTGTCTCGAAAGGCGCTTTTCTTATAGAAATATGTCTTGGAAGACGGATTTCTTATAAAAGGTTTCCCGAAAGACGCTCTTCTTATAGAAATGTACCCCGGAAGACGCTTTTCTTACAGAATTGTATCTTGGAAGACACTTTTCTTATAGAAAGGAAAACGGAAAAGCGGAAAACGCTTTTCTTATAAAAAGGTGTCTCGAAAGGCGCTTTTCTTATAGAAATATGTCTTGGAAGACGGATTTCTTATAAAAGGTTTCCCGAAAGACGCTTTTCTTATAGAAATATGTCTTGGAAGACGCTTCTCTTATAGAAATGTGTCTTGGAAGACGCTTTTCTTAAAAAAAAGTGTCTTGGAGGACGGTTTTCTTATAGAAAATTATATTGGAAAATTATATATTATATTCTTATAGAAAAGAATTGTTTCTTATACAAAAGTGTTTTGGCTGGCTTGTTTCTTATAGAAAAAAGTGTCTTGAAAGGCTCATTTTTTTAAAGAAAACTGTTCTCAAAGGCGCTTTTCTTTTATAACAGCTTCATAGAAGACATTTTTCTTATAGAAAAGTGTGGTGGAATATAGTTTTCTTATAGAAACGTGTCATGAAAGACACTCCTCTTATAGAAGTTTCCCTCATATATAAATAATCATTGTCTACAAATTAAACTTGTGCCAACTTTATAATCCACTCCCAAACTTTTATTTATTGAATAATCATTAATTTTGATGACTGAAATTTCTAATTTAATTTTCTGTGTTTCAACAGCTGAAAATATTGGCCGAATAACAAAAGTGTAGTATATTTGAAAATACCAAAAAATAGATAAAAGTTTTAAACCACAAATAATAAAAAATAAAAGAAGTTATGAAATAGATTTTGGGATAAGATGTATTATTTTTATTTTTTTTTTTTTTTTTTTATTGAAATAAGGTTAATGATTATACATTGGAGGTGCGAGTTTGTGTTTTAAAATGAGCAGATAGTGTAAACTCTTAGTAGGATGTCCAAATCGGAAATAGGACACTTTTTTCATCTCAAAAATTTCTTTTAAAGCAAATCTTTATATGAGAGGTGTCTTCCAAGGCTCTTGTTGATAAGAAAAGTTTCTTCCAAGACTTGTTCACATGTGAAGCGTGTTCCAAGAAAGTACTTCATAGAAAAAGGCAATTTTTTATACGAAAAAGCAACGTCCAAGATATTTCCTCTTGGAATTTAGCCATTAAACTTACTTAATAAATATTCGCAGCAACGGCCCGCTCTTTCGGTTTATAAAAAAAAAAAAAAAAAAAAAACAAATAATTTAGATGGCGAACATATAATTTTTCTTACCTCTAAGAAGTTGATCTGCGTTTGAAATTATTTAATATTTTTTAAATTATATTCTATAAGCAACATTAAATAATTGACAATAGAAAAACGATCATGAACCGAATTAAAAACCAAAATCATATTGAATTGAAGATCGACAATAAATTCAAAAACGAATTTAACGTTTATTTTCATCATGGCAATTTCAAAAAACAAAAAAAAAATCAACATTTTTCACAGCTCGATAGCTGCTAACAAAATATAATAGTAATTATGGTAGTTAATTTAATTCATTGGAAATCAACTACGCTTTTGTTCAACTATGCGAATGCGAAATTTTTGTCGGTGTAGAAGCAGTTCAAATAAGAAAATTGTATGCATGTATGTGATGCGCCAAAATATATGCTACATTTTCGATAATGTTTCGATTAGATGTTACATTATTCTTAGCATGTATTCGTTTTCATTCCTTGCATAAAGTTTTCAATTTTTACTATTTTAACACCCTCGAATATATTTTGTAAAAAATGTGAAACAAATTCTAATTTTACACAATATTACACCTACTATCGTTGGATTTACCTTAATTTGTTTGCTATTCCTTGATGAGATTCAAATAGAACCATTCGTCAAATTTTCTGGAAGCCTACGCAAAAATGTATAATTTATAAGTATTTACATACATACAAAAAAAAGTCGGGGTACCACTGTATTAATCACTTAAGTGATGGGGTTACTCATAAGCTTCATGACAATACAGCCAATAAACTTTGGTTCTATGTTCGAAAAATCACCTAAATTATTAGTATTACCTATAACATAAAATGAAATGAAATTCTATAGTATTTTAGGCTACTTTTCTGGCTTACCTTACAAACTCTTGCAAGTTTCGAATTTTCATACTAATATCAAATTAAAAAAGATTTTTATTATTTACTTAAGTTTTTTAAATTCAATTAAACATAACTTGAAATTCAATATTAAAGAAAACCAATAAATTCGAAACTTTTAATTTTTTTTTATGTTTAAAAAAATATCAACTAAAGAATCGCTTATTTGTCTCACGTTCATTGTCTTATCCGCGAGCTCCATACGAGTATGTGAGTATTAATCGTATCGTGGCAGTTCTTTGCCAAAAGCGCATTTTCAATAAATTTCGCCCAGTTTCTGCAAGATCAGCCGACATTGTGGAGCGTGTTCGTGTTTCAGTTCAGCGAAATCCGCAACAGTCAACACGTAAGAGAAGTCAGTCTTTGGATGTCAAAAGAACAACTTTACGACGAATTTTGAAACGTGATTTGCATTTAAAGGCTTAAAAGATTCAGATAGTTCAAGAATTAAAACCCGATGATGCCAATAACCGACTTAACTTTGTCAAGATTTCCTGGAAAACTCATTTCGAAAAGGGGGGATATTGAATGGCCCCCACGTAGCCCCGATCTCTCTCCATGCGATTATTTTCTATGGAGCTACCTCAAATCGGTAGTCTGTGAGAATAATCCGACCAATTTAGAGCAGTTGAAGAGGAACATTATTCAGGAAAGTAACAAAATACCGAGAACAACTTTTTAACGAGTTTTCCAAAATTTGCGACTTCGGCTCCAAGAGTGTCAAGCAGCCGAGGGAAGCCATTTGGACAACATTATTATTCAGGAAAGTAACAAAATACCGAGAACAACTTTTCAACGAGTTTTCCAAAATTTGCGACTTCGGTTCGACTACGAAACATAAAAAAAATGTATTTGTATTTTTAAAAAGTAGAAGCATGGGAATTTTTAAGACTTAAAAGCAGCCGAGGGAAACCATTTGGACAACATTATTTTTAAGTCTTAAAAATTCCCATGCTTCCACTTTTTAAAAATACAAATATATTTTTTTTATGTTTCGTAGTTTTTTTAAATTGAATATTTAAACCGCCAACACCCTTATGGCCCACCCTGTATAAGGAATTCGGGTTTTAGTTAAACTAATATGCAGAAATATTTAACCAAAAACTAAAAATGTCAATAAACCTTTATCGACAGATATTTTTCCGTATTAATCACAACATGGCGAAAAAATCGCCATCGCCATCATCTCCAATTGCTCAGAGTCTGCTACTACTCCACTCTATTTGACAGCCTCTATTAAAAGCTAACAATATTGCCAGGTGCTCTTTTTTCTCAATAACACGGCAAAACACAATTTGCCCAAACCAAATAATGACTTACTTGAGATCTGTTGAATCAGAGAAAAGTGTCCAGCTGGACTGTATCATTGAAGGCGTAAATTTTACAATTATTCAGTGAAAAAGTTGGTACCGATATCGTTCAAAATCATCTAATAGCTTACAAATTCTTTAGCAAACTTTGCATAAAAATTATCACCTCAGAGGCACGTTTTATTCCTTTAGGAATAATGTTGGCTTAAGCTTTTCCGTCAACATATGATCAGCATGTTTTATACATGCTGTATTTTTGCATTGTTGCACGAGTATATTTGCTATCCTCTACGATCAACGTTAAAATCGATCATGTGCTGATAAATATGCATTATCTAACTGTGACGCAAGTAGGTAAATTAATTCGTATTAACACTTAAAATCCGATATTCTAAGCAAATCTATTTATAAATCAATGACTTTAGTTTTAATTCAACACAATTAAACATTCATTTGGAATACAGAAAATGAGTCTAAATGGAACTGAAAACTTTAAAGTATATAAAAGGGGTTTTCAAATAGGACGGGCCGATATTGAAATAAAAAAAAAACCAGCCATCTGGGAAAGCATTAGTGAAATGATCATGGCGGGTAATTCACATCATCAACAAATTTAAAATAAATAGCAACAACTTGAACAAATTCAACTTATGAATAAAATTTCCTTTTTGGAGAACAATATTTTGGATTTGTCTTTGCTGTCTTTATTGTCTACAGATAATTTGCCCAAAAAATATATTGAACACTCATTCTACATTTCTACAATAAAAATCTTGTGATACCAAAATTTTGTTTTTGTTTATTTTTTTTTAATAATTTTTCTACTGTTGCTTTGTTTACATTGTTGTAAAAAAATCATTGCTTTGAAAGCAAAAAATGTCGAATCGACAATTTGCAACAGAATTGTTTTTCGCCGATAGCGATAAGAAATTCAATTTCAATTTCTCGAATTTTTATTGTATAAATTATTTCAATACAATACTCCAAAAAAAAAGGTTTTCATAACAAAACTTTTGCTGCCAATCCAGTACTACAAGTTAAATACACACGTAAGAGAGAGATCACAAAATTCGCCAGCTGTTTGGCTTATATGAGTTTAAAACTTATTTTCTGGAATAGACTTCAGGCCACGGAAAATTTTCGTGATATTTTATCTCGTAAACTAAAGTACTCTTGGAAAATCTGATTTTTGTTTTCCATATTTTTAATATGTAATACTAGATTTTCATATTCACATATCAATTTTTTTGGGAGAATGTGTAGCTCAATTTTAAACTTTCTTTAGTAACATTTCGTTAACTGAAAGATCCTTGGAAAATCGTTTATCGTTTCGTTTTTATTTTTTATTTCCAAGTCCATTTAGTTACAGTTCTTACCATTAGATCCCATTTTTAGGTTTTGATAGACGTTCAAAAATGCCTACAAAGAACAATGTGGAAACTGGATTCCACAGCAACAAAATGGTTTAAGATGTGTGATTCTTAAGAACGCAAGTCGTCCTTATTTCTTTCCTCTGGGTTGAATAGTTTCCACAACAGAAATTCAAAAAGTCAGGCGCAATTGAGTATCCTCAATTTTAGTTCAAACAAAATAAAATTCAAAGAGTTTCGTGAATACTGTAACAGACTTGGATGGTTTCAAGTATAATTGAACGAGTAAGAACTCTTCAACTGAATAAAAAATTGGACTACAAATATTAACATTATAATATAACATTTGTCTTTTATTTTTGGTTCACAAGCGTTGTATTATAATTCCGCAAACTTTGAGCAAATACAGTCCATTATCACATATGTAACAAACAGTTCGAAACGGAATTATACACTTCTTTCAAAATTGTTTACGTCATTAACTTTTATAACAAATATTTGATACTTTATATGCAAATAGTTAAACACTTCAGTTCCATTGTCTTGATTTTAAACCTTAATTACGTACCTTGTACGATGATGCATTTGCGTTTTCTTGCTGCTCATTACATTAGCTTCTTGCTAATAACTTCAAACAATAGATTTTCCACACTTCCTCTGACGGCTCCGAAGGACTATGTATAATTCCGTTGCGAATTGTTATACTATATGTGGCAATGGACTGTATTTGCTCAAAGTTGGCGGAATTATAATGCAACGCTCGTGAACGAAAAATAAAAGTCAAATATTATATTGTAATGCTAATATTTGTAATCCAATTTTATTTCAGTTCAAGACTTCTTACTCGTTTAAAGGTTGTTCAAAAAATAGGTAGAAACTCATGATGCGTTGTAGCAAGTAACGTGAGTTAGACATCAGTTGATATTTAGCATTACAGTAATTGGAAGATTGAAAACTCTTTATGTAGTCAGATAAAGGCTTTATTTTGTCGCAAGAAAATACATAAAGAGCTCCCATCAAATCGAGAATTCATAAAAATGGGAAACTTCTTTCTTCTAGCTTATAAATATTTAATTTTTAAATTCATAATTCATTGTAAATGAACACAGTTCAACAACTAGTTTTGAATACTGTATGCTATAGGCTGGTTTTTAACGGTATTTTTTTAAAAATCGAATAAAATACTCAAATTTGCATCATATATTAAAATTTTTTATTGGAATCGAAAAATTGGCCTTTGTCATTTAATTTTTAAAGATAATTTCATGTAAATGTTGTCCACGGCTCCGTCTCAAAACGTCCATTTGGAAGGTCCAATTTTTTCGTCCAATTCCACCGTCCTGATGAAACCACATGTCAACAAAGTTCAACTCAGCCAAGAAACTTCTTGTGGTTGAGTAACACATGCCCAATCGATGAGAACGGTGACGAATTAACATTAACACTGGTCGCTACGGCTGCAATATTTTCTTCGGTACGCACTCTACGCATGCGAGTCGATGGTTTTATGTCCAACAAAGTAAATTTAGTGCGGAATTTGGAGATAACAGCACGAATTTTTGATTCAGCAGGTCAATTATGACGACCATAAAATGGTCGTATCAAACAATGCACATTTGTCACAGAGCACGAATTTTGATAACAAAATGTCAACGATTTGCAATCGTTGCTCGTTTGTTAGTCTTTCCATGATGAAATGGCAGAGTATACTGTACACTTTGACAGATGATGTTTGGACGCTATTACCAACCAGTGTTGCAAACCTGAATAACTTAAATCTTAAAAAATTACCCTATGTAATTAAATACTAGTCTTAAGACAAGCAAATTTGTTGAAAATTGAGTTATTTTGCTCACATAGTGTCCATATAAATAAAATTTTGGTTTGTCTGTACCTGCTTTGTTCCATAATACACCCATTTGTAATACATGACACCTAATGCTAAGTAAGTTCTTTTTTTTTCGGAAGGCCTTTAGAAAAATTTCACTTAGACTCATTAGAGTGCTCCTCTCCACGGAAATCTTTAGTAAAAGGCGAAAGATTTATTCGACAACTGAAGAGAAGCCAGAGAATCCATTTCAATAGCAAATTACGTTTGACTACAATACATATTGTCAATTTTAAGTATAACATGGACTCTACCGAAGTTACTGTAAGGATTATAGACTGATCTTAGAAATTGTTATCAAATTCATTTGGTAATCATTTCATTTTGTTATCAAACATTCTATTGTTTAAGTAATTCATTGTTCAGATCGTCTTTGATTCGATGTTCAGTGCACTCCAGTATCGTGGGTTCAAACTATTATGGAAACTTAAAATCATATGTAACTCGATGTTTCTGATGAACTGTTCGAGTACTTGAAAAATCCACAAATGAAATAAAAGCTTCTCAAACTTAAATATTAGAAGCTCTTCTATATCCCATTCTTGGAAAGCAGTGAAATTTGTTTGTTCTTTATTTATTTTGATCTTTATTCATGCACAATTTTAAATCTCTACTGACTGCTAGACCCCAGTATGCAGCTAATTATGTTTGCGGAAATATTCGAAACTACTACTGAGCTGTTTTCTCCTCTAAATTGTTAGACTTTACAGCAAAATGTGACTCATTGGCGTTTGACAGTATTCTGCGGATCGATTTTTTCTTTTTTCAAAAATATCAACAATTTTTTATGTCTACAGTGAATATTCTAAGAACGGCAAACATTTTCGAAATATGTATTAAATTCAGCATAAGTTAGGCTTTGTTTTCGCGAATGAAAATGGTGTGCATTGCCATTCCATTTAAGTATCTGACATGCAAATTAGACGATTTAGCAACAATAGTTTATCGAAGCGAATGGTTGGTTGTTCTATACCGAAGACCGAAAGTTATTTCATTAGCATTCATTCACAGCCTTTGTTTATAAGAAACAAGTGAGCTAACAAGTCACCTTTGGCATTTCGCACACTTTTGCGACAATAATTTAAGCTTTTATGCTAATGTTAAAAACGGTTTTTAAAACATCTCTTAAGCTGTTAACCATTTGAAGTGTTTTATTAACGTATCTTCGTTTTTTACGGATAAGGTCTTTTTTAAATATACTCATAATAGTGTCGTAGAACACTATTTTCATACAGAAAGTATTTTGGAAGGCATCAATCATGTAGAAAAGTGTCCCGGATCACAAGTTTCACAAAAAGAAACAATTTCCTGACAAAAATACTTTTCTTGCAGAAATGTTTCTTCTAGGATACTTTTCTTACGAAAAGACGCCATTAATATAAAAAAATTGTTTTCAAGGCGTTCTTCACTTTCTTTTGTTAAACAGAGAGACACTCCCAAGACACACTTCGGTATGAAAATGTTGCTAATATTTTCCAAAATAATTTTTTATGTGAAAAGAATCCTCTAAAGTGTTTTTTTGTATATAGAAAGCATTTTCCAGGGCATTTGTCTGCATAAAAATCATTTCCAAAACACATTTTGCTGTGTAAAAGCTTTTCCCGAGATGCTTTTCCATATGAAGCTTAGAAATTAATCACATTTCAATGTGGGAAAAGCATCTCCAGAGATGTTGATTCCATATGAAAAATGTCTTCTTAAAAACATTTTTATATGAAAATATCTTCCAAAAGACTTTTCCATATTGGACACTTTTTTTATATGAAAAGTGTTTTCAGAGAACATTTTCTATATAAGGCGTTTTTCAATACACTTTTTTTTACATGGAAAACTTTTTTCAAATCTTCTAAAAACTGCTTTCTTTGCAAAAAGTGCCTCTCAAGAAACTATTGTAAATGAAAACTATCGATATGAATTTTCTGTATGATAGTAATGGCAATATTTAAAACTGTTTCCTGAAAAGGACTTCTTGCCCTGAGTTTTTGTGCCAGCAACGGGGCTGATATGCCAGAAATATGTATATGCAAATCGACTTTAAAAACAAAATCGGGAAATCAACAACTTATGAAATAAACAAACTCTATGAAATTAGAATTGCAACTTTCACTAACTTCTTTCATTGAATTAGTGTCCGTTGTATAACAAATGTATTGTGCTGCATTTGAAGCAAACATTGTGATGGATTGATTTCAAATAAAGAAAAAAAATCCTTGCATCCCATGTATGAGATATGGAGACGCTTTGCAATTTGAGAAGCATTCACTGCCCAGTAAAAAAAAGAGCATCCAGGGAAGTTTAAAAGTGGTGAAAAATTGGCTAATCATCGATGAATTTAACATGGACCTGTTATAGGAGGATATCAAAAATACAAATGAAAACCATTAACTTGAGAAATTACAAGGTCTTTTTTTCTGGAATAAACTTTAGGCCTCGAAAAATGTTCGTACCATTTCATCTCGTAAACTAAAGTGCTCTTCGAGAATCTGATTTTTATTTTCCATATTTTTAATATGTAATACTAGATTTTCATATTCATATATCAATTTGTTTGGGGGAATGTGTAGCTCAATTTTAAATTTTCTTTAGTAACAATTCGTTAACTAACAGATCTTTGGAAAATCGTTTAATTATTTTTCATTTTTTTATTACCAAGTCGATACAGTTACAGTTCTTACCATTAGGTCCCATTTTAATGTTTGGATAGATGTTAAAAAATACCTATAAAGTGTTTTGTTCTGCAAATATGCAGAACAATTTGGAAACTGGATTCCACAGCAACAAAATGGTATAATTTTTAAAATGTGTGATTCTGAAGAACGCTGGTCGCCCTTAATTCTTTCCTCTGGCTTGAATAGTTTCTACAACAGAAATTTATAAAGTCGGGCGCAATTGAGTATACTCAATTCTAGTTCAAACGAAATAAAATTCAAAGGCTTTGCATTTGAGAAGCATTCATTGCCCAGTAAAAAAATAGCATCCAGGGAAGTTCAAAAAAATTCGCAGATCGTGGTCTAAAAGTGGTGAAAAATTGGCTTATCATCGATGAATTTAACATGGACCTGACGTAGGAGGAATGATGTCATTGTTGACGCCTTTTCACCGCTTTTTCACCATATCCTCTAAAGCAATGAAAACTCTTTAGATAATTTTTCATTATCTTCTTTTCATCTGAATTCATATAATTAATTAATTTAAGTTATTAACGTAAAAAATATTATATACATGTTAAATAAATTGTGCTTCAAAAACGAAAATAAAGTACCGAAAATCTTTATTATTCTTTGGTGTAGTTAAGAAGAGCTTCTTAAGAAGCGGAAAATATGTCTATACGAGTACAGCTTTTGTGGAAGCTTTGAAAATACTGTTTATTTGTATAGAATGACTTCCACTCTTCTGCTGGGTAAACTTGTGGACTACTTAAAGTGTTCGTCAGATGCCGCTTAAACAAAGATAGGCGGCTCTATCGGCGTTGTATCGTGTGTCATGCAACGGATAGTGCCACAGTGTTATATATAGAGGTGGAGGGCGCATTTTTTAATCAATGTTTAAAGATGTTTAATCAATGTTTAAAGATAATAGACCGTAAATGATCTACATTCTTAATCAGCTTATGCGACACCTGATCAGAAAATTATTCATTGCGGGATCGCCTCAATTATTGTTTTAATGAACTGCTTCAATTCAGCCAAATTCAAGAAAAGGTATGGCACCGTCAGGTCATGACACACAGTGAGCTTCTAAGTGCAAAAAGTCTATTTTTCGACTGTAAAATATTAAAAATGTAATGATGCAATTTTGTACAGAATTGTTTAGTTAAGAGAAATGCATCATTGCTTTTTTGAAAAAAATAATTTTTTATCGCAAAATAATTACTTAAAAATGCTTGGGAGAAGTAAAGCGCAAAACGACTAAGATTTTAATGCAACTTGAGGGCCTGAATATGCATATTTGTTGTTCGTTTAACTATTTTATGTCATGATGTTCTAAAAATATGATGTTTTGTGATTCTTTAAGAAAAAAAAGACAACTGGATAGCATAAATGGTTTCGAAACTATTTAAATTTAAAAAAAAACCCTAGAAATTTCAGTGTTCTAAGTTTTCCTTGGATGAAAAAAAGGTTAGCTCCGACGACCTCCATGCTCTGACTGCAAAAAAGGAAGGGAGTATATTATTGCGATTTATAGAAAAAAATTATAATATTTTATACTGCTGAACAAAGTTATAAATTTTATGAAAAAAGTCACAAGAAATTACGCTACAAATTAAGCAAAGAAATAAAGACAAAACACGTATATGGTGCGTAATATAGGCGATGGGCGTGGCCGATTTGGATGAAACTTTTCAAAATTTTTGTTTCCGTAGTACAGATGATCCATGCCAAGTTACAAGAATTTCTACCTAACAGAAAAAAATGTATACGAAAATTTCATTTTTAGTTGTATGGGCAGTGGCCGATGGGCGTGGTCGATTTGGATGAAACTTTATATTTTTACTACTCTACGTCATAAAACGCTCTGTGCCGAATTTCAAGACTCTACGACAACTCCTTATATTTATTGCACAAAAATGTATGAAGCAATCCCACTGTGTGACACCTTGGGGACCAACAGAATATAGAGTTTTTGGATATTAATTTGTTTGGGAATTTTCGATGGAATTTTCGCCATAACCGGTCTGGCAGTTGTTCCATATTGCTGGAACCAACTGTTGTTGAAACGGATACGTCTTCGACGTAGTTCTGAGTACAAAAGAAACTCCTTCAACATCTTTCAATAACGGTTCCCATTGTGCCAGCCAGTATGTAATACATTTTAATACTGCAATATTTAATAATAATAATTTTCCACAATTTTCTTCACATTTCAGATAAACAGTGTGGGAAAATGTTAAAAGACACAAAAATTAACTATTTGTTAAATAGTTAAAATACTTTATATGAATACGTTTCTTATACAACTTTCAATATTTTCTAAATCATTCTAAATCATGGATACTGATCCAATGGACTTTTATGAATAAAACACTAAATTTATTTGTCGCCCAATTATGAAATAAATCGGTGAACAGACATTTTCGTACGCAACCCTTATAAATAATATAGATAATAGTATTTAAATACGAGTATGTCCTGTTTGATTTTTCTCAATCTTTACAATCCTATTTTATTACATTTATTTTTCTACTTATATATTTTATGTGCACATGTGTGTGTGCTTTTGTGATTTAAGTAATTTTTGTTCAGTACAAACCGGAAGGAAGTGCAATAAAGTCAGAAATCATCATTATCATTTATATCTGTATACATGTATATGTATGTATTGTAAATGTTTTCAATAATATTGAAATAATTGACGAACAACAAATTAAACAAATCACCATATTATGAATGTTTAATTGGTATTTACACAACAGAAGAATATTAAAAAAACAAAAACTCTAAACACAAAATACAAAATTAAATGTAACAAATCAAAATATATTTATGTAAAGAAAACCGATACTAAAAGAAAAAAGAAAAAAACATTCAGAAACTTTGTATGAAACCCTTCCAAAATTAGGACAAATGGTGAGAATTTGCTAAAGGACATAAAAAGATAGAAAAAATTGAAACCAACATTTACAATGATTTAATTTGAATGGAATGAGAAACATGAAAAAATAAAGGTTTTGGATTAAGTATTATCAAAACGACAAATATGAGTTTCACTGGATGAAAAGATTAAAGCTTGGAAAAAAAGAAGACGAATTAGATATCTTTGCTTATAAAGAAAAAAACAAATTATTTCTAAATTCGTTACACCGAAACCTTAGAAGTGTTTTAAACAGTTAATGTTATTTAAATTTGTCACAGCGTCCGCAATATTCGACATTTCGTTTACTTATAAGACAACATAAATCTTAAAAACAGCCGCAATACTCTTCCCTCTGTCCTCTCTCACCCTTCTATATAATTAAATCCACACATACTTTTTCAACCAGTAAAGAAGTTTCAGTCAGGCGCACTGACTTACGTATAAGGGGGCAGTCCCGACCTAATAAAGAAGACATAAAAAAAGTTGGAACAAATGTTCTTCAGTTTTCAACATAATCACTACACTTTTTGCAGCGATACTCAATAGCTTCTATACCCTGTTTATAAAAAGAACTGTTAAACTCCTTTAAAGAGCCATCAAGCGCAGACTCCACCTCTTCATTGTTGGCAAATCTTTTATCATCGAGCCATTTTTTCAAGTTAGGAAACAGAAGTTAGTCCGAGAAAGCTAAATCTTGCGAATAAGGTGCCTGATGAAACAATTCGAATCTGAATTCATTAATTTTTTGCCATCGCAATAGTGGATGTGTGAACTGAAGCATTGTCTTGATGAAACAATTCTTTCTTTTTTGCCAAATGCAGCTTTTTTCCATAATTTCATCACCTAAACGCTGCAATAAATTAGCATAATATTTCTCGTTGATGGTTTTTCCATTCTGAAGATAATCAATAAAAATAATCCCAAGCGCATCGCAAAAAACAGACGCCACAACCTTGTCTGCAGATGGAACGGTCTTCGCCTTCTTTGGATACGATTCTCTCCCATTCCAGGCCACTGCTTTGACTGTTCTTTTGTCTCTGGTGTGAAGTGGTGGATCCATGTCTCACCCACGGTGTCTCATTGCGGTGAAACATCGACAAACACTCTACTAAAACATATTTACGACGCTGTTTTTGTTCTATGGAAAGCAAGCGCGGCATCCATCTTGCACACAGCTCTTTCATCTTCAAATTTTGGTCAATATACAACATATTGCCTATCATTTCAATTAGCTCACGCACCTTCAGTCGGCTACAGGGAGGAATTTCAGTTCTATAAAGATGTCCGACAATCATCCTCTCCATTGTGCCGTGTCTAGCCAGCCAGACAAACAAACATCGCTCGACCGACTTAAAAATTCATGACATGTAGTTGGTCAGATGTAATTTTACCGTATCAAATGCTATATATTTTCATTCCTCCGGATGAAGGGGAAAAACCAGTACTTGAAAATGTACTTCATAAATACCTGTCCCCATAACTTGTCTACCTACATGGCAGGTGGAATAGAATCTGCTAGAATTTTGTAGCATTTTGGTTGATCTATTGCTCCATTTTTCCACAATTCGCCACAAATTTTTAAACCATCTTAGAAAACTGATCTCTTCACGGGTGTTAAATTAAATTTTCATTTTTAAAATTAATTACTTCCTGTTTAAAATCAGTACAGAGATTTCGGATAAATGAACTGACTCACATATACCTTCAATAACAGTCCTTTTGCATTTGACTAAAAAAAAAGTTTTGTTGCATCAGGATAATGCTCCAGTTTAAATATCCACAATTGCGATGGCCAAAATTAAAGCTCGAATTGCTTCATCACGCACCTTATTCGCCAGATTTAGCTTCCTCAGACAATTTTCTATAGTAAAATATTTGCCAACAATGAAGAGGTGGAATCTGCGGTTGACGGCTACTTTAAGGAGTTTGACAGTTCTTACTATAAACAAGGTATAAAAGCTATTGAATATTACTGGAAAAAGTGTATCGAGCTAAAAGTAGATCATGTTTGAAAATTTTCCCATCTTTTTTGTGTCTTCTTTGGAACTACCCTCGTATCATACGTTTGGCAATCTAAGTTTTGTGAACGGAAATGAGCGACACACACCATTCTGGCACATCCCATACAAATTGGGTGATTTAACGAAATTTGACGTTCCACTGTAATCCCCAGTTACTAAAATTCCCCACAATTATATTGCATTATAATACTGGATAAGATGTGAATAATTGACGGAGTACGGTCTTTTCTGTTACCTTCCATACAAATTACTTAATTTAAATTACATATTTTGTATATTCGTATCTCTCATTCAATTGCAATATATTCAGTATAATGGAATCGCAACAGGCATTTAGTACAGCGAATGAAAGTAAAATTTACGTCCACGCCCCCTATGACATCACATACACAAATTGGCCGATTTACCAAAAATCGGTACTTCTACATTTCACAAACGGAGGGCTTCAGAAAGTCACAACTATGCTTCCGTTGTTTATCTTTAATTCAGAATATTTTTTGCAGCAACACAAAAAGATGGTGAGTGAAGGTACACGAGAGCGGCCCCAAAACTATACGCCCTGACGTATAGACGATGCCAGTAGTTTGAAAAACATTATTTTGGTGAAAAGTGGTAACCTTATAAAACATACGTTTCAAATTTTGAGGCTCCACGATGTTTAGTATTTTTATTTGAGCCATCAAAAGAAATTCAATATTTCCATTTGATAGGTCTACTCTGAAGGAGTCTGATCCTTCGTTTACAACTGTAAAATATTGGGTTGAAGAGTTTAAACGAGACCGTATGAGCTGGTAAGACAAACACCGTAGTGGTCGACCAAATGAGGTGTCCAGACTCGGTTAAGAAAATCCACAAAATGGTATTGGATGATCGCCGGCTGAAGGTGAGTGAGCTAGCTGAAATGATACGCATTTCAAAAAGTACTATACATCGTATATTGACGAAGATTTGAAGATGGGAAGCTGTGCGCAAGATGGGTGCCGCGCCTGCTTTCAATAAAGTAAATACAGCGTCATTAAGATGCTTCAGTAGAGTGTTTGGCGATGTTTCAATTTTTGGGTTGATTTGTAACCATGGATGGGACATGGGTCCACCATATTACACCTGAGACAAAGGAATAGTCAAAGCATTGGACTAGAATGGGAGAATAGTGTCCAAAGAAGGCGAAGATCGTTCCTTCTGCAGGCAAGGTCATGGCGTTTGCTAATTTATTGCAGGCGGCATTTCGCGAAAAGAAAGATGTTGATTCATTAAGACAATGCTCCAGTTCACACATCCACTATTTCGATGTCCAAAATTAATGAAATCAAGTTCGAATTGTTTCATCATGCACCTAATTCGTCAAATTTAGCTACCTCGGACTATTTTCTATTTTCAAACTTGAAAAAATGGTTCGGTGATAAAAAATCATTTCGCATGTACTGGTTCACTTAATCGTTCTTTCTGATTTAGAGTTTTTTTTTTTTTTAGGTGAAATATTTTTTTTCAAAAATCGAACAATATGTTTCCTTCCAAAAAATACCCTAATTTTATTATTCACCATTATTCATTTTATCGTTGTTCATGTGCCATTCATTACGGCAAAAAGTATAAATTTGTAAAAAAAAAATATTTATGTTTTTATGGCAACAATTTCTGCGTAAATTCATTCATGGCATAATTAAAAATGTCTGTATAAACAGAAAAAAACATTACAAAAAACCAAATTGGTTATAAACAAAAACGCAAGAATACATTTGAAAATAAAATCATTCGATGCCCGACTGCTTTTTTGAGCGGAATTTAATCTCTTTTTAGTTTTGTCAATTCTCTTTGATACGTCTTTTATTACACGCAAATGGGCATAATAATGGATTGTAAATATATTTTAATTAAAACTTATATATATTTATAAGATAATAATTGTCACACGATCGCTAGCCGATAAGATAAGGAATTATTCAGCAAACAAAAACAAAGAAAACAGAGTAAAGCGTTGAGAGCACAACATTTAAGTTTGCTCAAAACGATTAATAGGGGAACGATTGTTTAAGAATATCTCTTTATTTGACGTGATAATCCAGACAAGTTGCTGAAATATCCAGATATGAAACTAAAACGATGTCACCTTAACAAAGGAGAAAAGAAGATGCAAAACTACGTGAAGCTGGACAAAAACAAAGTTCAAAGTTATATCTTTAATTTTTTCGAATTATTTTACAAGTCGAAAACCCCATAGCCTTCAAAATTGCCATTTTTGCAGTTTCATAATTTTACCTTTAACTGCATTTTGCATCCCAATTGACAGTGAACTTTGAAGGGGTTTCCAAAGAAATGACTGAAGATACGGCATGCCTGATGACTAGAATTTAAATATATTTTGGCCTATAAAAAAAAAAAATGAAATGCTCGTACAGTTCAATAATTGAGAAGAGCCAGTAAAAAAACAGCGGCAGGTGGGACTAGTGTCTGGTACAGTTAAAAATTTGTTTGTCAAGGAAAGACATTGTCATTATTAACTCCTTTATTAACTCCTATTTGCAAACAATATTCTTCACCCGATTTCCAGGTTGATTTCATTAGTTTTATTGAGTGCGGAGCCAATATAGATGAAATTACTCTAAAGTTACAGTTGTTAAAATTCAAGCAACATTTTAAGTAAGTGGATACCTTGTTTGTTGAAACAAATAACTTGCTTTTGTTCTCATTTCTCACCAGACATTGTTGGCTGTTTTTCAATGCTTGAGAAAACCACAGTAACATTTCACAATGTTACACAATTTTTGTTTACTGACACACAATGATCATACAATGTTTATCTTATGGAAAGGTCCAGCTTTATATCCCAGCAAAAAAAAAAGTGGAAAGTCTTCAAAAAGAATTGCATTCTCATCACGGCTGAGGATGCAATACATGCATATTTACTGTTTCCAACAAAGAACTTTTAAACTACGGTAGTGAAGTACCAAAAATATTTGTTTTCAGCATTTATAACTCCTAACAATTAAAGTAAAACATTTTAATTTGAAATATCCTAAAATCTATTTCTTAGGGAATACAATACGGCCGAAGACGTAATTTTTGATAGTCAGTTTAAAAATGCATCATTTAAAGTTTTCTGGAAACATTTATTTTATCCTCCCTTATATGTAGACCGATATATTAAGTTTATCACTACCATTTATTATCATACCATTTATAAAAACTATTAATATCAGAGATCAAATTAAACATATACATTTCCTATCGCCACAAAATTCTATGTTGTTAATGTCCGTCTATAATATTGTGAACTGTATTTAAGACTAGTGGATGTAGAAGTTTTCATCCTATGGAATATTATGTGCTTTTTCAGTTTTGTGCCTGTTCTCTGGCTTTTTACGGAATCTTCGAGCAGATTTGATAAAAAAACAACATTAACTATTTTTTCTCGAAAGCAATTTTAGTCCATATATTTATATCCAGAAAATACTTTGCAATGGAACGTTTTTGTGACCACATATGTACGAGTAATCTAAAGAAACATTTTCTGGAACAAAAAGAATTTCTTTTGAATAATTACAAATTGCAAATTGCAAATTTGAATTTTCACCACATCTACAGCACTCATGAATATGTAGACGTGAGGCATTATAAAATACTGTTTCTCTCCTACGATAACCCTGTGTAAATTTTCCTGCTGATTATGCAATTTTTCAATAATTACTATCGCAAAATGAATGAACATTTGCTTCCTTGGATGCATTTATTTTACTAGGATGTGACATGTGTCGAACAGTTTTTCTTGAGTCTTCCACAAGATTTGCCGTAGTACGAACACCTGGTCATCTGACAACTCTGATCTCGTCTTGCTACACAACTGAACAACGTGCCCAAACCGTCGAAATTTACTTTGTAAATCAACGGTCCATTGTGTTGACTCAGCATGCATACCGTCGTCAATTTAATGTGCGGGTTGCACCCTCTCAGTCAACAATAAACCGTCTTGTTGCAAATTTTCGAGAACAAGGAACAGTAAGGAACCTCCTTGGTGCTGGCAGACGACGAACGGTGCATACGGATGACAATATTCAAGTGGTACAGGAGAGTATTCAGGAGGATCCACAAACATCAACCAGGAGACGTTCGACACAACTTGGCATCTCAAGAGGGTCGCTGCAGCGAATTTTGCATAGCATAAGAATGCTTCCATACAAAATTCAAATTGTCCAAGAATTGAAACCAACAGATTACCAGCAACGACTTGACTATGCAATTTATTTCCAGCAAAAAGCACAAGAGAATCCTAATTTTATTCATAACTTAGTTATGAGTGACGAAGCCCATTTCCAATTAAATGGGTTGGTTAACAAGCAAAACTGTAGGATATGGGCTACGGAAAACCCGAGAGTACTTCATCAACGACAATTACACCCAGTTAAGTGTACTGTTTGGTGCGGTGTTTCTTCAGAAAGGATCATTGGCCCATATTTTTTTGAAAATGAACGAGGTGTTACCATTTCCATCAATGCTGATCGATATCGGGCCATGTTGGAAAATTTTGTAAGGCCCGCCGTGGAAAACCATCCGCAAATATGGTTCCAACAGGATGGAGCCACAGCGCACACTGCGAGGGCCACAATGGCTCTTTTACGCGACATATTTGATGAAAGAATAATTTCGCGTACAAGCAATTTTAATTGGCCTAAGCGTTCCCCGTATTTAACCGCTCCAGTCTTTTTTCTTTGGGGTTATTTAAAAGGGAAAGTTTATGTTAATAAGTCCAGGACTATTGACGAATTAAAATCCAATATTCGAGATGAAATTAACAATATAACACCGGAAATTTTGCGAAAAGTCATGGGAAATGTGTTGGAAAGAGCACATTTGTGCGAAGCAGAAAATGGCCACCACTTGCGGGATATCATTTTTAATAACTAATCTAAAAATATTCCCCATAAATTTACTGTATTTAAAAAAAAAAATTAAACAAATATGTCATAAATAAAAAGTTATAAGCAATTCACACCACTTCGGTCATTTTGGGCCACCCTGTATTTCGGAGAAGTACCAAAAGAACATTAAAGCTCAAGTTTATCAGCACAAAAGAACTGTCACAAAAGTAAAATATTTAGAAATTTACAACTGGAAGACAAACTTCAATTGAGACTCGTGAAATCGTAATAGATCTACACTAAAAAAGCAAATCCTTGTGTGAAACAGGTAATATTATTGGAAGGCATAATTGTACCGGGTAATCTATTTTCAGGTGTCGAAAGTAAAGTTAAATAAAATACACACAAATCAACATCACCATTTCTTGAAATAACATGTTGTGGAAAGACATTTTGCAGTAATTCCATTGTAATTCTAGCTGTATGCGATGTGGCACCGTCTTGTGATACCAAATGTTAATCAAGCCCAAAGCATGCAGTTGTGGCGTTAAAAAGTTTTCAATCATATCACGATATCGCTCCATATTGACAGTTACCGGTACGCCGTTTTCAGTTTCAAAGAAGTAAGATCCGGTCCAATGATTCCTCCTGACCAAATATCACACTTGACTGTCACTTTTAATGGATGCAAAGGTGACTGAATACGAATAATTTGAGGGTTTTCCATTGCCCAGAACCGACTATTCTGTTTATTTACATATCCATTCAGCTACAGATCCTCTTTCTTCGAAATCTTTCACTACACGATAAATAGTGCGTCTTGTTGGCACATTGTTTCTCCCAAAAATTTCCCGTAACTTTCTCATCGTCACAATAATCAATGATTGATTTGGATAAAATGTTTTAATACGTTGGTTTATCAAATATTTTTCTACCATAAAATTTACCACGTCTCTACTTCACGACTATCAAATATGAACTGTCAAATATGAACTAATGTTTACTAAAATGGCTGCAAAACAAAGTAGTATACCTTCCCGATGGACACCCTGTATATTATTTCGATGCCAACAATACACGAGGATGCTCCAAAACTAGCCGAACTGACGTATAGATGGTGCCAGTAATTTAAAAAAATTATACGATTTTTCACAGCGAACACTCTCGTAGTGATCGACCAATCCACCAATCCAAATCCGAAAGTCCACAAAAGGTTATTGAATGATCATCAGTTGAAGGTGCATGAGCATGATGGGCATTTCAAAAGTGCTATTGTATATTGACCGAAGATTTGAAGATGGGAAAGCTGTACGCAAGATGGGTGCCGCGCTTGCTTTCAATGTAACAAAAACAGCGTCATGAAAATGTTTCAGTAGGGTGTTTGGCGAATTTTTAGGTCGATTTATGACCATGGATAAGATAAGGTTCCATCACTTCACACCTGAGACAAAAGAAAAGTCAGAGCAGTGAACTGAATTGGGAGATTTGTGTCTAAAGAAGGCGAAGACGGTTTCAGCTGCAGGCAAAGTCATGGCGTCTGTTTTCTGGGATGTACATGGGATTAATTGTGCTAATTTATTGCAGCATTTAGGTGATGCAATTTGGCGAAAAAGAGAGTGTTGTTTCATCAAGACAATGCTCCAATTCACACATAAACTATTGCAATGGCATTTCGATCATTGAATTAATTTTCGAATTATTTCATCACGTCCTTATTCGGCAGAATATCCCAGCTCTCTCAGACTATTTTCTATTTCCAAACTTAAAAAAAAAAATGGCTAGGTGATAAAAGATTTGCTAACAATGAAGAAGTAGTCTGCGGCTATTTTAAGGAGTTTGACAGTTTTTACAATAAACTAGCTATTGAATAGCGCTGGAAAAATGTATCGAGCTAATAGAAGATTATGTTGAAAAATAAATAACATTTTTCCCAACTTTTTTTGAGCTTTCTTTGGTTGGTCGGCTAGTTTTGGGACCACCCTCTTATATTAGTTCCTTACGAAAGTGTATCGATTTTGTTTTTGAGTATTTCAGCAGTATGTATTACTACAAATTTTAGAATGACTCAGCCAAAGCGCAGTTCCAAACCGATATCTTTGGCTTCTTTCAGAAGCTAACTTAAGCCGATAAGAAAAAAACATCTTGTGTTCAATTGACTGAACATAACATAGCTTACGATCAATAGCAGCCACTAGTTTGCACATGTACGAGGAAATTCCTATAAATGTTTGATCAGCATTTGCCCGCTCAGTATTTGTGCAGTCACCAATATTGTTGTTGTTTCTACTAATATACAACTAACGACATCACAATCAAAATAAACTTAATCAGAATTACGGACATTTTTTTATGAGCGTAAATTATATTTCTGATATCGCGAGTGAGTTTACAACGCACGATTGCATGAGACATGAGATACCTCCACAAATATAACGCTGACGTTTAGCTATTCAGTTATACCTCAGCGTTCCTAAACACAACATACTTGAGCATTTTTCGGATATTTGCATTTTGATATAAATTTATAACGTATAGAAAAACAACAAAATTGATATTCAAAATAAATTTTGATATTTTAATTAGAATAAAATAACACACGAGAATTCCTTATAAGCCGGATAAGACTGAAAGAACTGTGAGAAATATTTAGATACACAATAAGAAAACAACGCAAACAGTAAATTTCAGACAACGATTGCGAAAATGTTTGACACCATCGTTTATATACCCACCATATTGGCCTATACGTTCGTAGCACTGCTGGTGGTCATTTTGGGCTTCATTGTCATCTATGTCAGCCACAAAATCTACACATCCATCTACGATAACCTGCCGGTAGCCCAGCTGTCATCATCCTCATCGATAACGAAGAATTTAAAAACTATGGCCCAACCTAGTGCGATAGTAAACGGCTTGGCGGCGGGCCGCTCAAGTGGGCAAACGGATCGCAAATCGAAAACAGGTTAATATTAGTTTAACTATTTGTAGTACCCAGCACGTTGTCTTAGTGTGATCGGACAAAGAGGGTAAAAGCAGAAGGCCAGACAAGGTTTAGTCCATAAAAAATAAGAACAACAGTTGCACTACACTCCACTGATCTGCTGCCTGGCATAGGCAGTTTAATAACTGTTGCTACAACTGCTACTGTAACTGTTGTTACACTTCCTATGTCTAGTTTAGTATAATCTCTTAACTATTACTATAACTTATGCATAAACATACAGCTTTACGGATTATCGTCACGTTGGAACCCTGCTATCTCGCCTTTATGGTTTTCACCTTGAGCTGCTCTTCCCGACGGATCCTGACATCCAGCCATTTAGCCTTCTCAAAATCCCTTGCCATGGACTCGTTTGCGGCGACTGACCACCAGTGCAGTCTTATCAAATACTATGATAATTTGGCAGCCATACCAACCAGCCGTCGTCTCCTGCGTTATGATAATCTTCCAAATTCCAAAAGTAAAATGCAGCGATAGCTTTGGCGGCGTTGGCGTACGAGATTTTTGCCAGCAACAATAATAGCAAGAGAAAAAATATTCAGCTTTCCGCAACGCAAAGTGGAATTGTATGAATGGCAAAGAATAAATATGGGGAGTGGGGCTGACTGAATGACTACCATCACAATTGCTTACATATTTGCAAAGTAGCGCTGAAATATTCCGAATCGAGATCTCATCTAAAAATAAATACTTTTAAGTGGACTGATTAGAAGTGAACGCATTCATTGCTGGGCAATGGTGCGATTATACCATGTAAATTGCTCCGACCCAGCGTTATCGGCCGTAACCACAGATGGCATCACCTCAGGTACTCTCAACTTGAAATACGCGTCATTGCAAATTTACTTTGTTGCGTTTCGATGAATAAGAGCGAGCAACGTAATGGACGGACAGGCGAATGAAAAATGAACGCGTGAATTGTGAACTCTATCGCGAGATATTTGTTGTCCCACAAAATGCAAAATGCAAAATAAATAAATAAATAAAAATAAATGACATTTCTAATACAATATAGAAATTTGTTTTTATGAGAAATCACCAACAACGTGAATGTTCGTCAGACATGTAGCATATACTATAACCTCAATTAAGAGCACACAGTGGGGGAATTCTGAAGAAGAAGCTCTCATTCATAAAAGACCAAATAAAAGCACAGAATTTTTCGAAACCATTAGAAACTGAAATAAATGATCGCCTCTGGATTGGTTGCAGCAGTGGCTCCTTTTAAGGTAGTTTTCGACCACTTTTTCGGCGATAACTTGACGTATGTTGATTTTGAAATGCTCCAACGTTTGGGGCGTCAAATCGCACGATTTTGGTGACTAGTTGACGTCCCCAAAACATAAAATTACGCTTTCTGGAAACTTCTAACGCAGTAAAGCCAAAATCGGTCGTGTTGTTTAGCTCGTGGCACCGTCTCGTTGAAACCACATATCGTCCAGTTCATAATCTTCAATTGCAGACCAAAAAAAGTTGGTCTTCATACGGCTATGGCACTCTGAATTACAATTCTGATTATCCGCAACACTTTCACTAACAGAAGCGATATTTTCGACAGTACATACGGTGCGTGCGGTGATGCACAGGCCTGACCACATCTGTAACGCTTCCAGTCTCTTCAAATTTCTTTACAATCTTCCAAATTCCTTGCACTGAAGGTCGATTATGAATCACCACATTTGTAGGAAGTTGTTAAAGGATTCATATTCGTAAATGGCCAACATTTTACTAAATAAATAACACTTCAGATGGCAGGTATTTAACAGCTAACAGCCTTGCCAGACCGGCAAGATAACACTCGATATCATACTCGATGCGTCGCATAACAAGAGCGATTGAGCAAAATAAACATTTAAACGAGCTGTAAATGAGACAGCTTCCACAAAATTTGTGGACTTGATTGTAATAAGTTAAAGTCATTAATAATTCTGTTAACTATAATTAGAATTTAAGAATAGCCCACTGTGCAACAAGCAAATGAATTGAGAGTTCAATTACTCTATGCAAACTGCCTTTCATTTATAAATTTATACCAGTTCCTCCCTTTCCCATAAGCAACGAAATTCTCAATGCAAAACATTAAAGATTGAACGAGACTCTTCTGCACCATTACAAAATAGTGGCGTTTATTGGAAAAAGTGAGAATATACGATACGTGTACGAGTTGTCAAAGTAATAATAAAAACCGAACTTTGCATTCAGAAGCAAAAAATCGACTTGTGAATTCTGTTTTCATAGAATATATAACGCATCAATTTACACTCAATTAGCAACTTTTAACTTGGTGTGTTTAACACTTTTGTACATCTAAATGTGTAAGAAATATATGAATTCATATACATTTAAAGGCAAAAGCGTTAAATATTGATCGATATTCGTAATATCTAAAATCGATTAACAGATGGATAATAAAATGTACGTCTTTCAAATACGTTCAAAAAATTACGTACAAAATTAGTATGAGAAAGAAAATTGTTCGTTGTGTCACGACAATGATAGACATAATCATGGGTCCACACCAAGTAAAATCATCTATGTCCAGTAAAAGTTTCTCGAATTAAAATTCTAAATAATCAATAACACACATTTATATATTTTAAAGAAAATGTTGTGGTCATGACCTTTATACCTTCAGCCGGAGGAATGGATGCGATGTGGCCAAATATATAACGCTCACAAAAAAAAACCAAGTATTTTTTGATCAAATATGTTTCATGACTTTTTAAGTCGATTGTCTGGGTGGCGAAAATTTTAATAGAACTTCTTAAAACTTGACACAGTCTAATACTTTGCCAGATCGGAGTATAGAGTTATAAATATAAAATATAATTCGACTGCGTTGTCCTCAATTTCTTTTTAATTCATTTAATTTTTCACATTCCACTCGTAATAAGCAGTTTCTTATTCTTATTCCTATTCGTGCTTTTGTAGTAAGAGTAGCTCGAATTTACAATTTACTACCAAGCCATTTGAAAAGTTTTAAATTATGTCCTGATTCTTATAAAGGGCACATTCTACAACACTCTCAGACTTTACTGTAAAATTTTGTTTTCAATTAAACTGTGAGCAGCCTTTATTGCATACCGATTATCGTATATTTCAAGATTATATACCGATTAAACTCTAACTTTTGAATTAGTCCTTTTTCCATACTTTTTTTTGTCTTCAATGATCATAATTTCTTTAAAATCATATTATATTTTTACAAATTTTATATTTAATTTTTATTATGTGTTTTTTAAACGTATAATATTGAGCAGATTAAATCTAATAGATGAATTGTTGCATATTGTAATTTACTTATAATTGGCCGGAAGGCTTTAAATTACAAGCCAGAAATAAATAAAATAAAGTAAATGAACAATATAGAGGCCGACCTCCTCTCATATCTCCCATACAAATTTACCGAGTTTCCGAAGTTCAATTTCCTCTCTGTAACTACTCATACGTCACCTGCAAAACTGAATTTATTTCCGATCGTTTTTCTACAGGGTGGTGCACCAATTGTTCTACAATAAGGAATTCAAATAACTTTTTTTAATCAATGGATTTCATATATTTTTTTATTGCACAGAAAATGCAATTTTATTTCATATAACTAAGTGGTTTTGAAGATGATAGACCGTAAATGCCATCTATGCTCATTCACGCATATGCGATACCTAATCAAAAAATTTCTCATTGCGGCCTGAAGGACCGCCCCAATTATTATTTTGACGGACTGCTATCGTTTTTTAAACCTCTTGCTCTACATAACCCCACAAGCCTGGTGCTGTCAGGCGAGGTAATTTTGGGGGCCAGCGGAAAGTGTAGTTTCCGTATATTAGCTTGTTTGGGAATTTCCGTTGGAGCTTCGCTATCACCAGTCTGGCTATGTGTGCAGTTGCTTTTCTGTTGAAACGGATACATCTTCGGCGCATTTATGAATACAAAAACTCCTTCAACATATTTAAATAACGGCCAGCACTGACATTGACATTGTGTTTCTAGCATAATTCGTGTGACACCCAGTATTAACAATTATTTATAATTGCCAATAGAATACAATTCACAAACTTGTGAAATTGATTATATGGACACAGTTGGTTGGACGAATAGCCATTACTGTATTCGACAAAATACCATGTTCAGCGCCCTTAACTATTTGTGCTTTATCGAAGTTTTGTCTACCAGTACGAAAATGTCCCAACGAAGAGCGCAAGTCAAATATAACTCAATTGCCACAAGTTCATTTTGAAATGTGTTTAAAAAAATCAACGGATTAACTAAACTTCCCCACCAAGAAAAACTGGAAGTAATTTAAAAAGAATAACATCCTCATCACTTCCAATAGCGCAAAATATGCATATTTATCATTTCCACAGAAGCATTTTTATACCGCGTCAACCCAAATAAATAAATTTTAAGCCCTTTCGTAATTTAAAGAATTGCAATTACGATGTCGGAATGATTGATAAAGGTACGTATTATCAGACATATGAATTGATTTTTGCAGTTAATGCCACTTGTCAACTCCTTTCCTATATCACTCATAAATTAATATATCGCATATCAGTTGATGATGATTATCTCCGATCTTGCCTTGTTATTAACCCGCCTTGCTTTTAATCGGAAAATGAAGTGAGTGATGTTGGGACGTTCGACTAGAAACAAATTACTTGCCAGTCTTTTTTGTACAGGTTTCCAACACTAGAATCGAAACAACGTATGTTTTTACGCCATAATGTATTTGATAATGATAATTTGTAAAATTATTGAATTACGTTCTTTGATATTACAATTTCATTTCGCAAGTTTACAAATTTATTATCGAATATATAACGACATAAAGACATTTCTTCCTCTGATTTCAGTGTTGAGAACCGACAAACCAGTTGTTATTGTTACATAAAAAACAGTTTTTAATGCGGAAAAACAAGGTACTGTTTGGTGAGAAATTTAAAAAATTTCGCGACTATTTTGTATATGGGAGAGTCATTACGAAAAGTCTGTCTATATTTTACAAAGGCAATAAACTCACGGAAGCCCGTTGATGAGGTTTATGCCTTAACAGAATGCACATTCTAAAATTGGTTCATGAAATTTCGGTCTGGACATTTTACGGTTAACGGTGACCATAGGAGTGGTAATGGTCGTTATCGAGTCACATTAGAAATATCTTGGTCAAAAATCTCGATATTTGGGCTCCGCTCGAACTTAATGAAGTTCGCTTAAAAAAAGCGGATAAGCAGTTGAGATTTATTGCTCAAACGCTATCAAAATGATCCTTTTTTGAAGCGCATTGGCACTAGAGATACAAAATTGATTCTTTAAAACAATGTCAACCAAAAGAGCTCCTTGTCCAGGCAGGATAAATACGCTTAAATTCCACATAAACTTGAAACGCATAAAAGAAGCGATGTCCAGTCAATTTGGTGGGATCTCAAGCAAGTGGTGCACTTCCAACTGATTCCAAAGAGCCAGACCTTAAACTTCTAAGTCTATTATCAACAACTGATGGCAGGATCGCTGAGGTATTATATTCATTTCATTTCATTTCATTTATTTAAGTCTATGGACAAAATTTCCTTACAGACTAACAATGGCAAAACAGTAATAATTTTATATTATATGTATATACACTATTTATAAACAATTTAAAATGGAATTATTTAATTTTAAAAATCTGTTAAGATATAATCGAAACAAATATTGAAATGAGTCAAACTCTATGAGTTGACTGGAATCTTGATTCAAGGCATTCATTAATTTCATTAAGAATATAAAATCCACGATAATGCTGGTTCTCACACGCTATTGCAGCTTCGTCATAAATATTGGAGGTTGGTTGATGGTAGGAAATGCCGCATTAGGGTAGATTGAAAAAAAGTGAATCCAGCCTGCTCCTACGTTTGAAGATTAGTAGAAGACAATTCTAGAAATGTAAACATATTTTACCACGCCCCTAAGTACCGCCTCCTTGGTTTTTTGCTAGTTAATGTTCGATTATAACGTTTTGCGCATCTTTATTTATGGCTTGGCGTTTGCCAAAGTAAGGTCTCGTAACGAAAATGTACTGCCCTGCCATACCCCTTTTGATACCTCCTACAGAAATTGGTCGATTCTCCGAAATTCAATCTGTACTTCCTAATCGGTAGGCTGCAGTAGTCTTAGTTTTGTTTAATATATTGATTTATATTGTAAAAAATTCATCAAGTAACTTCACTTCTTCTGGTACCTCTCATACAAATGACCAATTTAACCTTTATATTCTTAGATTCATAGGCTTCAAGCAGTCAAATTCAGAATGCTTTATGTGTTTGATGTAGTAAATTCTGGAAATGAAAACGGGGCATTGCCTCGCACCTGCTAATATTGAATTAATCCTAATTCGTAGACTGCAATTACTCACATTTTTTAAAAGAATTAAAAGGAGAACCACGTCCTCTCTAGTAACTCCTGAATAAATTTAATGATTTTATCCATACATTCCTAAAAGCATATCTTTCTTTCATTTTGCACTAAATTCAATATAATTTAGCATGTGTCAGGCATTTAGCAAACTTAGTTTTTCGAATGAAAATAGGCTAGTTAGCCATGCCAATTACGATACCACACATACAAATTGGCCGATTTAACTCCTTCATAGAGGCAAAAAGTGATTCCAATGCCTTACCAGGGGTTTCAGATAGTTATAATTTTACTTTTTTGAAGAGTATTTTTTTTATAAGAACTTAACCATTTACCACGTCCCTTCTGGCACCCCTCACCCTTTTGCACCAATGATGTTGGGTAAAAGTATATGCAAGTCAGTTCACCCGACTAAAATTTCTATGCTGGTTCTCCTCGCATTTAAATCTTTTAAACATTTCATTGATATTTATTAACTTGAAGTGATATTTTTAAATTTTCGTGGAAGTTTTTTTTTCAGTTATAAATATTTAATTATCATTGATATATTTAGAATTATAACAAGCAGTGGTGTAGATTATGTAAAATTGTTGTACAGATTAAAAACTTACTTTTTATTACTCTATTCTAGGCACACTTTGAAATGTGCTGTAAAATTACAGTATCTTCGCTACAAAGATCAAATGTACTACAGCAAGAACATGTTTTTGCTCAATTAACTTGTAACAACGTTACCGCAATTATAGTTAACCCCTAAGTTAATTACACAGATATAATGTGATGGCAAAATAAAAAATAAAAGCAATTAAAATATTTTAAACAATTTGCAAAAAAAAAATACAAACGTGACTTGCAATTGCAAGTAACAATAATAGACTGCCTATAAAAAGTGA
>JAHXMU010000160.1:311611-328202 GCA_019455685.1 Philornis downsi
AACTTACGCTTCGTAGACTTGACAACACTGAGTTGTCATGTAAATTAAGCCCAAGTGCATGCTCTGATTATGTCTAATATATTATATTGCGACACTCCAGTCGCGCATTCATATAATTTAGTTTGTTACGCGTTTTTTAGAATGTTCTTTTGAAATTTACGTTCAATTTCGATCATTATTTGTCTTTTATAAATCACTTAGTTATAGTTGCTTCAGAATATGTTCATTTTTTTTGCACTCCTGTGAAAATAAGCAGCTAATTATACCAAAAATAAGTTGCTTATTAGAGAAAATATTTCATGTGAAAGTCGCCCGTATGTTTGGTATTGATTTCGCAGTAGAACCCTCCAGCATCTACATATACAAACATCTGCACAAAAATATAATTCTTTTGGAATTTACACACGGTTCATTAATTTTTAATTTTTAATAGGTGCTTTTGGAATTTAGCATATTTTTAGATTTTTTTTTAATAATTTTCTCATATATATTTTTATACTAATTCAGAAAGTAGATTTTTCTCAACTAGTTTTCCATTGTAATCTGATTTGGATTTGGCCTTTATGCTTATAAATTACAATTTGTACATTTAAATGAATATCAGCGAGCTATACAAACTCCCCAACGTCACAAGGAGCTTTAACTGCTACATCTTTGAACGAAATTTAAACAGATGGCGGATTTTTAATGTAGTATATGGCAGCAAAGGTAAAAACTGGCTGATATGTTTAAGTTCACACACATTCCAGATTTAATTCCTTTATATTTCAATTTGCAGGTTCCGTACATTTTACGAATCTCATTCAGTTCTCCAGATGTCGTAGCAACTCGGACGAAGCTGAGGTGTTAGACCGATATTTTTATGGATGAAATTGTGAAAAGCTTCATATGCCAAACTATCAACCAAGTTGTTTTTTCTACAGTATGGCAATTCTACATTTGTATGAGTTACTTTCACTTGAAGAACCCGATATTAATTTTGGAGACTGGATTAATTCACTGCCAATTTCAGAAATCAGATATGACTTTCCAGATTGTTCATCCACACCACTTCCAATTAATCGTTGAAGGTATGAGGCGGTGTATAAAATCAACGATCGAATGTAAAGAAATTTGTTATTGTCCACTAGCTTTGAAATCAGCCATTGCTTTCACTTTTATTAATTATAATTGACTGCAAATATTGGTCCTTCGAGCCGAACTCTTGTGCTACTTATGGGAATTCGCAAAATTTGTTTTACGAACCCAGAGTAACTGGGAACTTAGTTACAAGATCGCAATCTTCTCATAATTGAACGCGGAGACAACCGCTCATAAAAAAATAGAGTTCACTATATCCCGAAGAAATTCCGTTTCCGGAAAAATGCAAACTCCTTGGTGTTATTTATTTCGATTTTTCATAACCACACAAACACTTAATATGTCGTTACATCGCAAGTTCACATTTCGACGATTACATATAATTTTTTGTTGAGTGTTGATTATTCCAATACTTGTCAGCAAACTATTTACTCAGTTCTTAAAACAAAAAAATACTTTTATGAGGCGTATTAAAGAGAAATCAGTTATATTTGTATGACATCGAAGACTTTATTTAGCATTGTTAGAATGGATGAACGTATTTCCATTATGCTTTCCCCATAGAAACTCTCTCCTCTATTGGCAAAAAAGTAGAACAGTCAATTTCCACAAGCTTCTCATCACGAAATTGTCTGGGTAGTTCTTTGAACACGAAATCTTACCCTTCTAAAGCCGTCTAGTGTAGTAAGATATAGATTACTAAAGATACGAATTACTAAAGCCACCTATAGGAAACATAATGGATTTATTTATACAATACCTTACATTAATTTCTTCAAAGATAACCCTACAATTATTGTGATGATCTGATTTTTATAAAATCACGTTGTTTTCAAATCAGCAGTAATTAAAGATGGCATTTCTACGACGATGAATGAGCTTTCAGTTTCAATTCGAACACATTTACTTATCTTGCGAAATTTTTATTGTCGAAATTCAAAATTCCACAATATTCTGAAGAATTGGCATTAAAGTTTTTATTTAAAAAAAATATCAATTTAATATGTCATCATTAATTGTAACATTCTGCAGACCGCAGAGAGAAGTAAGACGAATGAGAATTAAGATTTTTTTTTGGGTGTGAAAATTTTTTACTTTCTTTTTTTAAAACAATTATCCATAATAATGTTTATTCATAGGCCAAATAGTTGTTGAGGTTGCGCTTGTTGCTGCTGATGTTGTTGATGGTGCAGTAGCATTGTTGATGACGACTCTTTTTGTATGATTAAATTTCTTATAATTATTAAACAATGAAGAAATGCATTTGAGCATAAAGCTGAAGATGACAAATGTGCTGCTGCATTGTTTAGATTTTATGTGAGAACAATCCAAAGCTATAGAATTTTTTGAAACATTCACAGAATGATATCATCAATCAATGGGATCACTGTGAAAGAAAATCGTACGCAAATGAAAAAGGAGATCTGTAGATCAAAAATGACAAACATACCCAGCAAAGGATTTTGTATGTTGAGACGCTAATTCTTCATCGGGATTCCCAACAGACTTTTTGATATACTAATAAAGAACGAGCAAAAAAAAAAGAAGAATATTATTTAGGACTTCAAGCTATTGTCACCGTTACTTACACTTGGATTTAAAATGATGTCCTCCTCCATTTTATTAATTTGTTTTACTAAAGACATTACATTTTCCATATCATCTTGGATCTTAAGGAACATACCATTTGAGTTATATTTCTCTGGGTCGTCTTTAAAAACGACCATGCCATCTTTTTGATTAATGATCGCATAAATTTCTCCAGACTTAATCTGTATATAATTTGAAAAGATGCGCAATTTTATAATTTCATCAAAATAAATTAATAAGTAATTAAATCTTAATGTAGCTATATGGCTTACCATATTTAATATATACTTTTCAGCTACAGCAGCTGATGGTAGTTGGACGCGACTAGCAACATCAGAGAGAGATAACGTTAAAAATGTTTTGGTCAATCTCTGAATATTTTTCTTATACAATGAGGTGGCCACCTGGTGGAGAAAAATGCAAAACAGAAACATGTTATAGCAATACGTTGCAGGCTTCAGGAATATCTTAATGCTGAAACTTTGTCAAATTTTGCATGTTGACTTGTAGGAAACGCCACTTAGATTATAATGTGGAGAAAATATAGATGAGGGAAAACGTATTAAGTGGAGTTAGAACAAAGCCAGATTTATTCGTTATTATATTTGTACTTATTTCTACGCATATTTAGCTCTAATTTTCATCCGACAATTCAATATACCTTAGTTCGCAAGCAGTAGCAATTTTTCAAAACAGCTATTTTTGGAAAATTCCACAATATCTCTAAATGCTGACATGAACAAGAACTTTTTTTTTTTTGTTATTATTATTAATGGCCTTAAGATACATGTTGGTGTGATTTTAAAATTTTGTATAATTTCAAAGTTATATCAAATTTTCATAATAGCGATTTTTCAAAAAAAAAACGCTTATCTCAAAATCAATATCTCAAAAAATATACGTAAAAATAAATAACGCACTAACAAAAGCCTCAAATATGAATTATTGAAAGAGAATTAAAGATTTCGTGTCCTACATTCTACAACTGCTTTACAAAAAAAATGCGATAATAAAAAAAAAAAAATACAACCTCTAGTACTTCTCACAAAAAAAAAACGCTTAAAATCCTTCAAACTTTAATATAAAAGGTGTAGGAAATACAATAAATGGGGGAGATGGAGAGAACGTCTCAATTCAATGACTGATATTACTTAACTAAAATCATTTACATACATAATGAAAACCATTGAACGAAGGTCATAAAAAATCGACTTTTGACTTATTGAAAATATATGAAAGTTGGATTTTTTTTATATATGTAGCAGTAATAGTCCAAACATCATTAATTCCATTTATATTTAAAGGTTTGCGTTTTAATGAATTTCACATAATTCTTGCACTAAACAGCATTTGCTTTCGAAGTTCCACTTTTGAGATACGAAAGTGGGGCATATCCACTTTCAAAATTAACGAAATTGTAAATGTGTTTAATTATCGTATTAAAAATTACCAAAAAATTTCATAAACGTATTTTAAATATAAAAAACGTGTTTTATTATATATTATATTTTGGGAGTAGTTTTAGACAACAAACTAAGTTTTAACTATCATGTGGATAATGCAGTCCGACGTTTAAATTATTCACTCCGAAGTTTTTATAATACTGATTTAGTGTTGCCCAGATCGATTAAGGAGAAATTGGTTCATGCTTATATCACGCCTAGTATTCTATATTGTTTAGAGTTATATAGTGGCACTAACAAACAAAATATGAGGAAAATTCAGATGGCATTTAGTAGAGTTATGAGATATTTGTATTCACTGAGGCGTCGTGTTCATATAACACCGTATGTTAAGCGTTTCTTGGGTTGCAGTTTTAAAAATTATATATTTTAGGTCTTTGTTGTTATTTTATAAAGTTGTTCGATTGTGTAGTCCTTAATTTCTTTTTAATTCATTTAATTTTTCACATTCCACTCGTAATAAGCAGCTTCTTATTCCTAAAATAACCACACTAATGGGTCGTGCTTTTGTAGTAAGAGTAGCTCGAATTTACAATTTACTACCAAGTCATTTAAAAAGTGTTAAATTTTGTCCTAATTCTTACAAAAGGCACATTCTACAACGCTTTCAGACTTTACTGTAAAATTTTGTTTTCAATTAAACTGTGAGCAGCCTTTATTACATACCGATTATCTTATATTTCTAGATTATATACCGATTAACTTCTAACTTTTGAATTAGTCTTTTTTTTCATCCTTTTTTTGTCTTTAATGATCATAATTTCTTTAAAATCATATTATATTTTTATAAATTTTATATTTAATTTTTATTGTGTTTTTTTTTTAACTTATTATATTGAGCAGATTCAATCTAATACATGAATTGTTGCATATTGTAATTTACTTATAATTGGCCGGAAGGCTTTAAATTACAAGATTTAATTGAATTCGTTGCAAGCACTTCCTGGCTAAATCTAACTCAGAAATCACAAGCAGACAGAAATTTATCCTAACAAATCATTGTACCGAATTTATAACCATTGATACATTTCTCCGCACCCCCGCTTTAGGCTAATAGTTCGGAGGCCACCAATTTTGTCTACTTAAATTCCTATGGATTGCTAATCTAAAAAAAACCTCTGTGTCAGCATCCATTTATGGCCGCGCATTGGTCAACAACATCGACAGAACTCCCTTCTTCTTCACGTAGTAGTAACTTCTACAGTAGAAATAACACCTCCTAAAAACTTTTGACCAAATCATTCGATGCACACGGTTAAAAAAAAAAGAGCGCAATTTGTCCTACACACAAAGTTTTCCATTATCATCAGAAAACGGAATTGTCCAATCATCGTTCTCATGATAAACATATTATATAGTAAAATATAAAAACACGATTGATGATTGCAGTTGAAGTCCATTCGAAGCTGTTAAAATATCAATTTCAATTTCAATTATTTGCTATTATGAAGAAAGATAGAAAATAGAACTAATCATAATGAAAATTATGTCGAATTACAATTGCAGAGGGAAACAAGGTTCAAAATTTTTCGTATTCTCAGAATATTTGTAAAAGGTCATATTGATACGATATCCTAACAAGATCGGTAATACACTTAATCTGCGAAAATAATGTATTCGGAGATTTATAATCTTTTATTATGATAAAACTTTCTTAATTTTTTTATATCATCTTCAAGATATGCGGTGTTGCGCAATCGTGACCTAAACTACCAAAATACTTAACTGTAATAGAGTACATTAAAATCAATTCATTTACCTATAATTTGATTTATTATTCAATTCACTTACCTGTTTCACTAATCCCAAATTATTATCACGCTCAAATGTGTCGGTATATTTGTTAATGTAATTTCTCACTTCTTCGCTAGATGTTGTAGCGTAAGCAGCTCCTAAATTATGATAAGCCTGAGCAATGGGTTTCATAAAACGAGTAATTACTTGTGAGGCATACTTGGGTATTGGTTGTATCTGAAAAGGAGAAACAACAAAAAAATATAAGTGAAAAATTGGTCATTAATTATAACACTGTGTGCCAGTATTTCTCACTTAAAAAGAAAGCTATATAGATGTGAAAAACAGAGACCACATGAGACCATAAAACTGGATAAACAACTTTTCATTTCGTTTTATCAAGCAATTTTAAATGTATTAAATAGTTATAAATAAGTAACAGATTAACCCATACATATCGAAGACGTAATACAACCTATGACTGTTTTCTGGCTGGCGACGGTCCACTCAATCAGAATGAAGACACCAACATTAAATTTTATTTATATGTAGGACATCCCCCTTCGCTCCCCGTATCATAAAATGCGGAATTGGCGAAAAAAAATAGAATAGGTTATCTTTTTTAATTTGCCATCGAGGTTTCAAAACCGCCGGTCTCGCAAGGCTTTCAGCTGTTGAATTCTTATCATCTAAAGTGTTATTTATTAAATGAAATGTTTGCCATTTACGAATATGGATCATTTAACAATCGGAGAACGCGTAAAAATAGTTAAAACTTACTAAAAAACTGGTGATTCAAACGTGGGCTTTCGAGCCAAATTGATAGAGCTAATTTTTCACTCGGTGGTCACGTCAACAAGCTAAATTTTCGCATATGGGGCTCGGGGAAGCCAGGAGGGGGGATTGTGGAAAAGCCATTGCATCTGAAAAAAATGACTGTATGGTGCGCATTATGGTTTGGAGGTGTCATTGGACGGTATTTCTTCGAAAACTACTTCAAAAGGATCCACTGCGGCAACCAATCCAGAGGTGGCTATTTATTTTATTTCGTACATAGTGCCAAGGCCCAAACATTATAACAAAAGTTTCATCGATCTCATAGCTTTGTGTGTCTTTTATTTAACTCTACTTCTAAAACCGAAAAATGGATAAGCCTATATAATCAACAGCCAAAAACTGAGTGCACTTTGGAAAACTATCTGCAGCAATCTGTCTATGGTGTAAAGTGCTTACATTCTGTACCAGGTATTAATCATTTAATAAGCCTGCTTAAAGAGATTACCGAACCTCCTTTTGTCGCAAAGTTGGTGCAACTGTTTTCTATGCGGACGCCCAGTTTGAGCACGATCTGTCATTTAGTTACTCTACAGTACTCGATTTTGCCAATCCATCTCAAGTGTACGAGTATTTTGCGATTTTCGCAATAGATGAAAATATCGAGCAACGAATTTGTCTCAAATTTTATATTGTAAATGGCTTCTGGTATAATAACTTTTGCAAAAGCATGTGCATATGAGTACAGTGCAGTCAAAAGGGGTCGAGATGTTGTGGTCGAACATCAACGTTCTCAACTGATGTTAACATTGATAACGTGAAGGAACAATGACTGAAAATCGTCATTTCAGTTTGAGAGAAACAACCGTTTATACTTTGAGTGTTGCTACTCGACTAATTTAAAAAAAAAATCCGAATTTTCTACAAAAACGCTATTGCGTAACATCTCTATAAATGGTGATGAGACATAAGTTTACGAGTTTGATATGCCAAATGAGCCGAAATATAAAAAAAGTTATCAAAGTTCATGATAGCGTTATTTTTTTTCTTTGTGATTATCGCCGTATTGAACAGCCGGAATTTTCGCAAGAGGATTAGACTGTAAATAATGAATATATCTAGGCTTTTCAGAAAGCAAATCTGTGGAAGAAGATCAGATTTGGTTGAAGAAAACTCATGGATTTTGCTATCAATGGGAACGAATAATTGCTGACTTCTTCCTCATTCTATAACTCAAATTATCACTTGGAGGCACTCATTCACACGATAGAAGTCATAAATCAGTCTTTTACGGATAATGCGGAAGGGGCTATTTTAAAGACGATACCATAAATTTAAATTATTAATAAATATATCTTGTTTTATTGGCCAATTTCTGGAACTTTTTTGACAAAATGTATATGGCAATCTCGAAGTAATTATTTTGTCTAGCATTACCATAATTGACTTAAAATATGAGCTTATCAAAAAACAACAAGTTAATTCAAAATACTGATCATACGAGTCTTACACACAGAATTACACGTAATTTACAGAAATATGTAAGAAAAAATCAAAAATTTCGGTGAATCGTCAGGGGCAAATCTTTTCCCGTTTTTTTAATTACCATTAGAGTCTACTTCTCACCATAATACAAAGACACGTATTGCAAACATTCTCCGCCCCAAGAGACTAAGTCCTATTGTTACAATTTAAGTTATCAATAATTAAAAAAAAAAAATTCAAAAAAAAAAAAAAAATAGCAATAATTGTATCTCAACATTTTTTAAGATATATTTACATACTATAAGAAACCCCGTAAATAACCATTGGCATCGGCGATTTCAAAACGTTTAACCCGAATTAATGGTACTTCAAAATTCCTACTTGTAGCCTTAGACATGTATCATTACAACATACTTTCATTGGAAATTTTCAAGAATACTCAAAAGGATAATAATTTCAAATTGTATATTTGAATACTTTGCATTGACAAATTAAAATAAAAATTTACATCAAACCGCGGAGACCTCTTTTCATTTGGGGCACACAAAAAAAGTTTGAATCATGTTTCTCCTTCAATATTAGAAAGTTCTTTAACCATGAAGCAAGTTTGCAGTATGTAAGATTGTGTACGCAAATGTACTAAAACACCCTCCCGTATTTATGTTTTCGTACAGTAGAACTCCAATTATCCGAATCAATTGGCACCGGACCACATTCAGATAATCAAACATTCGGATAATTGGATTTTTTCTGAAAAAAAGGGGATTTTAAAGTAAAAGAGCTTATTTTTGGCATTGTATGCATTAGTAAAGTAAAAAGAAGTAAAAGTACATAAAAATAAAAGAATGTACATATGTACATAGCGGAACGAAAGACAAAAGCGATTCGGTTGTTCGGAGTTCGGATAATTGGAGTTCTACAATCAGCGATTCGGTTGATCGGAGGTCGGATAATTGGAGTTTTACTGTACTTTCGTAACAAGTTTTAAAAGTCTATGTCACAGTGTAATTTAATAATCAAAAAAAGATAACTGAAGGCTTTTTCCACTTACCTTGCCATGTAATATCAATGAAACCAATATGAACTTTTTGTATGCCTCCAACATAATGTACGACATGGCCATGGCAGGTGTTGATATACAGACTTCAAAAAAGTACAATGCTCTTTCATAATTCTTCATAGCAGTGTAAATCATGCCACCATAGTAATAATAAAGTAAAAAGTATTTGGCATCGAGATTGATTGAGTCCTACAAATGTGTAAAATTTAAGTATGATCTTCTTTTGCGATGATATCTGTTATTATATTTGAAAAATTTACATTTTGACTCGGCCCCCTTTTTTCTGATCCTGTTGATATTGTTGTTATATCAACATCTAAATAACCAAGGGCAACTCGAAAGCATTTCGATTTAAGACTTAGCTGACATAAATCTGCATGGATGGGAGTTAGTTGCGTTGGAGATGTACGTATTTTGTCAATAGCAGCAGCCAATGTTTTCAGACCCAGGATGCAACGTGGCTGATTCACCATTACATTCGTATAGTGGTGGCATAAGTCGTAATCTGAAATGAAAATAATTATATAATTTTACTAATAATAAATTTATAAATTTTACTTTCTTAACAAATTCCTTTATCATCGAAATCAATAGATATGATTTACTTTCTCGTTAATTTTGGCTGTGATTTTATTTCACAGCAAACCAAAGCTTGCAGAGATTGACAAAATAGGGAGAAAACATGTTCGAAAGATCGAATACTAATTAATCGACTTACCGATAAAACTGTTATGAACAGTAAAAGTAGATGCATAATAAGAAAAAAATAAAAAACAATTCGAAGTAATCTTCACGTGTAAAAAGTTCACCAATATAAGTCCCTAGTCCACTTTTCAAAAACGCCATAACGGCCAACGCAGTAACTAACTATCAATCGGGAAATAGTTACTATCTATATAAAGTTGTGATAGGAAATAATTAAATTTGAAACTAATCCGAATCCTTTACAAAATTTCCCAAATGTAGTACCATCGGATATACATATGTATGTCTAACTGTCATAGTTAAAGCGGAAAGGCGACTAGATCGCATAACATAAATGGCTTGCTAACATCCTGTTGCGTAAGCAGCAACTTTTATATAGCATTTTTAACTTAATTTAATTTATTTATTCAGGATTGTAATTCTAAGCCTTAAGGCCGATTTGATTAAATTACAATTTTACAATTAAATGATTAAACTAAAATTAAATGAAAACTTTTTCAAATTGAGTAAAAGCTTTTCTAAATTAAATAGGATCCTCTCAAATTAAATAAAATCTTTTAAGTTAATTGAATCTAATTATAAACTAAATGAAAAAACATAATAATAAAATATCGAAAATAAATATTTTGAAGTATACCCATTACATATTTGGAACAATAATTTCTATTGAAGGCTTCTATATATTGAAGGCATCTATATATGTATACGCTTAGCGGTCATCTGATTTAACATTGCTCGTATATTTGCTTTAAATACTGAAAATGCATTCCCTATGATACTCTGCATTGGAGAGTTGAGAGGTAAACATTTTAGGGGAAATCCAATACTGCGAATGATATCCGGAGTATTCTGTTTTCTATGAATTCAATCATTGCTCCTTACTATAAAAGAGTGTTCGAGATTAGTTTTTCGTATTAAATCTTTCAATACCATCCCTATTAAGCTTAGAATTGACCGCTACAGGTTTACGGACCTTATTTGTTGCGGCAATTAGTTCAATATTGCGGACTCTGTAGGTACAATAACGCGTGCTCTACACTATTTTTTTGAGCGTGGTTGCTATCTGCGAATGTTGAAACCAGTCATCAATGATACGTTTTTACTTTCTTATGGGAGTCATTACGTAAATTCTCTGGTATATTTTTTGACGCAATTCTAGTTTCTACTGAAGTTGAAGTTGTTTGAAAAAAGACTACATTTCATTAAATAAATTAGAATCCAAGGAAAACTTTCGACTGTATTGAAATTTGAAACTGCATGACGCTCTAATATAAAATATCTGTTTTTTGTTTCTCAAACCGCATACATGAAAAGCCACCATATATTGTTGGTAGTTAACTAACAAATTATAAAGTTGCTAAAAATTATCCCGAAAATCCCCATTTCATCCAAACTTGAGTTTAGTCTCTGTCTGACAACCATGGCCGACAGTGTAGCGGACAATGTATCAATTTTCAGTCAAATATATGAGGGTATCTCTTTTTATACATAATATATAGAGTCTGCGGGTTTTCATTTAAGATTTGAATGAATTATCATCACAATTTTTTTGCCTGTCTCTTCAAAAAATGCATTTTTTGAGGTTATCTTAATTAGGAAATAGATGGATAATTCCTGAAAAAAATATGCTTAAAGACTCCAAACCACTAGAAAGTGTATTCAGTTTTTATATTGGCTGGTGTACACCTACTGGTCCTACGTCTCCCAATTTCGCACGCAATGCAAATTATCAATCGCTCAGTTCAATTGAAGTTCGTTCTTACCTTGGTAAGATTGTCGGTCGAATATAAGCAATGCCCGGAAACTACTTCTTAACGAAAGATTTAAAAACCCACAATCAAATTTGCAATCGCCTCTGAATACGTTGATGTAGATGGTATCCACACGTTGGATAACCATTTCCAACTGTACACCGTCAAGGTCTCAAGTTTGGATTTGGATGAGAAATTCTCTTTATTCGTTCTTTCCCTAATGAACTTGTTTGTCGAATCCAAGCAACGTCCTTGAAGTAGATTTAAGGTCATATTTTAAGTACTGAAATGTGAATGCTTGATTCCAGACCAAGGTAACCAAATATTGAATCGTCGCAGCAGAATTCATTGAGTGTAAATTGTTTATGTGCTCCCGATCCTATGAGAGAAGAAACGTATAAAGACGTTGTTCGCTTATACAAACGTCAACAAATTACCATCCTTTCAGTATACGACTCTTGAAAGTAATATGCAAAGGCCTATGCAAAATACCCTTCTGTATCAAGGATTTAAAGTTAAAAAAATCTTCCGTATTAACAACGAACACATATTTAATCGGATCGAATAGTCCCATCTCTCACTAAACCATCCCAACCGAAAAAAGAGGTACCCATGAGCGGTACGAACCTAATCCGGTTCCTAATAGACAGTAGGCTAAACGTAGCTCCTTTTACTGCGGAAATAATACAAGACATTTTTGGTTCTGTCCTTGCTATTCTTTTTTCATGATACAAAAATTATTTCCGATTTGTACAAAAGACGGTTAGAAATCAACTCCCTGTTAGAGAATGGCTTGGGACAACAATTACTCCTTATGCAAATTGCTCTTTGGCCAATTGTGGTTCGCAGTCTCGATTTCAACATAATCACATTAACAAAAAATATATACTCACAAGCATGTGCCGCTAATCGCACTTGATAAGCATTACATTTCTGGACAAAGTCCTTAACAGATTGGAACAATGTGTTCACATCAGCATTCGAGCTCTGGAAATGTGCAAAAGAAAAGAATTTTCAATAAAACAAAAATCCATTCCATGTATCAAAAAGTTGACCACTCTGTTACCATACCGGTAGACTATTGAATTTCGCTATTAAAACATACATGACACCCAGCGAATGCTCTTGTATATCCAATGTCTCCAAGACATTGTCGAGAATATTCCAATTTTTGGCCAAGAGATCCGCAGAGTTTAACAGGTAATCGGCCAGATCTTCGAAAGCACCTGCAAAAGCCAAGTGGTAATCATTTGCTACAAAACATTATAATATCACTTCTCTCTTACCAGATGAACTGAGACTCCCCACACTATTGACAAAATTTTCCAAGGCGCTGGCCATTATCACTGCGACTGTTCCTTACGTTTCGACGACTCAGTACGTGTTCAAAAATGTATTATCCTACTCCTATATGTATATTTTAGCTCTTAAGCATAATTTGCCTACGAAAATTCCAAGTTTAATGAACAACTAAGGGCAGTATTTGCACTGCAAAAGCAAGGAAATAAAAATTTGCCGTCTTTTGCAGCGATTTCGCTTTCGATGGTTTTCTTTATATTTCACTCTGACTCAAGGTTGTTATTTTCGGGATCAAATTCTAGATGTCTTTAGAACCACTAGACAATATGAAGGAAATTCTATTATTTTTTTCTCACAACACTATTATTTCTAGTAATATTAAATGACGATGATCTATCTATAATAAAAACAGAAAGATGCAAAAAAAAGCTATCGACTATTTTTGTGTAAAATAATGGCTTGGCGAAATTTGCAACCGTGTTTTGTTTTGGTTGTCTCGAAATGAGCATTCTGGTAGTGTTGGAAATGTGGCAAAAAATTTGCCATTTCAACATGTATGAGAAACCACTTATGGTACATTTTTGGTAACTAGTACACAGAAAAAAATAATGCATTTCGTGCACCGAAAAAATTACGAGCTGTTGATATGAACTAACATTTCAACAGCATCGTAACTGCCATACTTCTAGCTAACGCATAGTTGATGCGAATTAGTTGACATTTATTACAATACGCAATTTAACTAAGAACGTAATTGAAGTAAAACAGCCATACAGTAGTAACTCACAGTCAATAATTTTTTTTGTTTTTATTATACTTTGACATTTCTTATTAATAATGTTGAACAAAATGCCACGTAACTGCTTAAAACTTAAACTTATTAAATAAATAAATACAAGAAAGCAATAATTCCAATTCTAAAAACAGAAACAAAAGAAAACAAAGAAAAAAGAAAACGAATTCCATTTTACTGAAAGTGATCGTCAAATAAATTGATGTGACCGGCGTTTAAATAATGATGTGTGGTTGCAACGTGATTCGAAGACACAATCATATCAACTATTATGTCACGGCCGCCCACATATGAATGTATTATGAAAAGTCAAAAGAAAAGTTGTCAAATAGTTTGACACGTTTTTTTTCGATCAATTAATACGTCTTTTGAAGTTTTCTGCTTGATAAGCATTTTATCCAACTCATCTCATTCATATCGATTCATAACTTTGTTCACAAAGACAACATGGCAACATAAAATGTCGTCAATTTATTAAATAGAGAGTTAACGGAATAGCACACTAATAGAATATGTCAAATCATTAGCCCCATTTTTGTGTAATTTAATTAAAGTCGCTCCCAAGGCGTTTCCCAATTTGCTCAAGTAGGATTATATCTACTAAACCATTGTCACAGCAGGTATAATATACCTATAAAATGTGATCTATGTAAACATTTATTAATTTTTTAGCATCCAATCAACTGCCAGTGAATGTTTTTAATGATTTTAAATCAAATTAATTTTTAAATGATTAAAAAGATTAAAAAAAATATATATTTTTATTAGCAAAATTCCATAGGACTTATTTTTTGTATGAAAAGTTTGTTTTCGTCTAAAGAGGAGCAGTGAAAGACGCTTTTTCATCCTTTTTTTTTTGTATAAAAATTATCATTCACTACATATTTCCATATAAAAAGTGAAATTTCCTCCATGAAACTTTTTCTATGAAAAGTATATTCCATTACAATTTTCTCCGTTACGAAATATTGTTTTATATGAAAGGCGGCTTTCATATAAAAGAGAAGAGCTTTGGAAAGCACATTTTAAAAAGAAAAATCTATTAAACATGTCTTTTCTGTACGAAAATTAGCTTCCAACGACTTTTCTATTCGATAAATTTATTTCCGGGGCAGTGGTCCAAAAACAATTTAATTTCAACTAGGTGAACTGGCTTAGATATACCTTCATCCAAAGTCCGTTTGCATTGGTGCAATAGTGAGTGGAGTTCTGATTAACTAATGCTTCTTACAACATTTAGTACAATTGAATGCGAGAAAAATGAATGCAGGAGTAAATGGGCTAAAAAATGTGATATCTACGGGAGGTGGCAGAAACGGTAGAGTTATTGCCAAAATTTGTAGTTACTGCATTATATGCATTAGGGTTTACAGGTCTGTATGGGAGGTACATGAGAACCCAGCTTTGAATATATGGTGTAAAACGGTATTTTATGGGAGAAAACAGTGCAACCCTATAGAAGATACGAACTTAAGAATATTTAGATTAAATCGATCGTTTGTGTAGAGATACCAGAAGATAACCGATCGATATCTTCAGGGTTTAAAAAGAATTGCCAAAACAATGAACAGAAATTAAGATCACTGCAGCCTAATTTGTATGAGAGGTACCAGAAGAGAGGTAGGGAAATATAGACAATTTACGATTCCCATATACAATATGGCAAATTATTAGGCTGTATCAAGTTTTAAGAGATTTCATAAAGATTTGCAGCAGTTGTCGTCTTTATCAGTCAGTCAACTTTTCAGATAGATGGGCATTGCTCAATCTACTTAAAAAGTGATGAACCACATTTGGTCAGAAAATACTTGGCATATTAGAGCTATTTTAGGCGCAATAAAAATATCAATCTTATAGTTTTATTATTAAAATTTGAATACACATTTTATTTCAATTTTGCATGTTGTAGTGTAAAAGTTCAAGTCCTGATATCTGAAACTATTTGATTGAAAACATAGACATCTTAAATTTCAGGAATGTTATTTGAAACAAACAAATCGGCTCACACCTTTATTCCAGTGAAAAAAAGTTTGATTCAAATTTTACAACCATTTCTTTATATGGAATTTCGTTGTGCGTGTCTTAATAAATCGTTCTGATATAATGCATAATACAGCATTTTCCATGTGAAGGGAATCGACGCATGTCTTAAATTGCACAATTACTAACCTCGGCTTTTCTTTCAGTGCACCACCTGTATGACAGTAAGTTAAAATATGTGGCATCATCAGCGATAGATATCTCAACAGCTGTTCTCCATCAATACTTGCAGTTTGTTTATATAGTTCGTTGTTCGAGGCGGTGGGATTTTTAACTCCGCTAAAAGTTTAATCGTTTCTTACGTGCAATATAATTGGCAGTGATCTTTTTACTGATTATTTGTTTTTGTATTAGGCAGTAAAATCCATTAAAAGGGCATCAAATAGCTGATGCTGCATGCATCGTTTAATGAATAATTTTATTTTCGGGCTTGGTGGTGTGTGTGTGTGTGTATTGTACTGACTTGATACACTTTGCATTAGAGTGGTGTTTTCACGTTCTAATACTGTGGGTTACAATTATGCATGAAGTGTTGTGTGGTGTGTAACTGAGATTGGTTGCTTCACATTGTGTTCCCAGTTAAGAAATGGTTCGAGACTTTGCTGTTACCAATTGGTGCCGTAGTTCTAAATTTAGCACAAGTTTGTGAACTTAGAAATGTCAACGGAAACGGAAATTACAATGGATGTTGATTCTCTAATAGAATATTGCCCCGATTCACCGATGAACGATAGCGTCAACTGCCACCAAACAGATAATCTGACAGATTCTGCTCCTCTACCACCAAGGGTAATATCAGTTTGCATATTATGTTGTC